>PVIR01007931.1:30602-58870 GCA_004026965.1 Petromus typicus
AGGCTGTGCCCCGTCTTCTGTGCAGGTGGGGAGCAAGCTCTGGTGCCCAGCGTTTGTTGAAGGCGGCCATAGCCATTGCTGCACTTTCCTTTCTCAGAGGTCACCCAGGCCTGTACTGTGGTGTCTCCAGCTGGCTTAAAAGGAGGAAGTGGACCCTGAGGATGAGGGCTGAGCACGGTGCACTGTTATTTTGATGTGCTGCCTGAGGATCAGGCAATCCTAAGGCTCTCCCTGGAGACAGGAGCCCCTGGCCCTGGGTGCAGTGCAGGTTCCCCAGGGTGGGTCAGCTCTGAAGAGGCCTGGCTCTCAGACCCTCCTGGGCCCTTGAGCACATTCCAGGCTTTGGGAGCTGGGTGCTGCGGCATGGTATCGTCTGGTGGTGGGGAACAGCATAGTCCACAGAGTCTGGGTCTCATGGGGGATTGTGCTGGATGATTGGACGAGGTGTAGGAAATGTCAAGGGTGTGGCTGCTGAGGCAGGAAGGGCTTTTGGTGGTGACTTCCTGTGTCAGGAGGGTTCTGGCCATCCTGTTGGGGATGCTGACAGTTGCAGAGGGGATATATTGCCTGCCCTGCCCCCTCCAGGGTGTCTGTGAGGCTTTGGGTCGTCTGTGTGGCTGTGGCAGTCATTCTTTCAGGGACTGTCCCTGCAGCTGCAAAGAGCCTGGTCGTGCTCCTGCCCCATCTGTGGTGCGGCTTTTGCAGAGCTTTTGTCTTGATGATGGGATGAAAATGGGCTGGGGTGGGCTGTGGTAAGTTTGGACAGGTGTTGCCAGGGATCTGCCCCGGAGAGGGCAGGTGGGGTGGTGCTTGTGTGAGTGTTGCAGAGGGCACCCAGGCTTGCAGGGGCAGGTGGAGGGCACAGCACTGAGGGGTCCAGACTGCAGCCTGGGTTCCACTCTGCTGTGGGGTGCCTGGAGGCAGCCCTGGGAGCTCTGTGTGCCTGGTTCCTCCCCAGCCTCCCTCTGCTCCCACTTCACCGGTGGTCAGCGTCTGGGCCCACAGTGCCCCTGGTCCTCCACCTCGCTGTCCCCTGGTCATGGCACAGTCATGGGGGCTCTAGCAAGAGCAAGTCCAGGCCACAGCGTGAGCCTCTGAAGACCCGACAGAAGGCTGGGATTTGACTGACAGGAGTCTCACCCGCCTTACTTCTCAGAGAGAAAACGACGAGGAGATGAAAGCAGCCAAAGAGAAGCTGAAGTACTGGCAGCGGCTGCGGCATGACCTGGAGCGAGCCCGCCTGCTCATTGAGCTGCTGCGCAAGCGGGAGAAGCTCAAGCGTGAGCAGGTGAGGCCCTCCGCCCTGCGCCCGCTTTCCCCAGTTCCCAGTGTCCCTACCTCAGCATGCCTCCCTGTTAGTCCCTCCCTGGTGCCCCCTGCACGTGTGCCAGGTCAGGTGGCCGTGTGCCGGGTTCTGGGGCCTTCTTGGAGGGCAGCACAGCTCTGCTTGCATGGGGCAGTGCAGCACCAGGGGTGAGACCGTGTGCTGCGTGTGTGACGCAGTGACATTGGAGCCGTGGGGGTACGTGTGCCCTGCTGAGTGGCCATGTCCCCTGAGGTGGTGTGCTGTGCTTCCAGGTGAAGGTAGAGCAGATGGCCATGGAGCTGCGGCTGACGCCCCTGACTGTGCTGCTGCGCTCAGTGCTCGAGCAGCTGCAGGACAAGGACCCTGCCAAGATCTTCGCCCAGCCCGTGAGTCTGAAGGAGGTGCGTGTCATTGTCCAGGCCTGGGGAACCCATGCTTGCGTGCCCAGCCCTTGTTTTCACTTGCTGTCTGTGTGTGGTCACAGAAGGTGGCAGGTTCCGCTGTCAGGTGCTGGAGGGCCTGGGCAGCCGGCTGCACTCAGGCCCTCGCTGTCGGCTGGGTGTGCCAGGGAGGCCCTGGTCAGCAGGGTCCCTGCAGAGGGGGTGGGCTGTTACGGAAAGGCAGGGTGCACATGGGCTCCGGTAGCTGGCGAGCTGGAACTCTGGTTGTAAATGGCTGTTTCCTCCCTGCACTCAGGTGCCAGACTACCTGGATCACATCAGACACCCCATGGACTTTGCCACAATGAGGAAGCGGCTAGAAGCCCAAGGGTATAGCAACCTCCGTGCATTCGAGGAGGATTTTAATCTCATTGTAGATAACTGCATGAAGTACAATGCCAAGGACACCGTGTTTTATAGAGCCGCAGTGAGGCTGCGTGATCAGGGCGGTGTTGTCCTGAGGCAGGCCCGGCGCCAGGTGGACAGCATTGGCCTGGAAGAGGCCTCGGGAATGCACCTGCCTGAGCGGCCTGCTGCGGCCCCTCGGAGGCCTTTCTCCTGGGAAGACGGTAAGAACCACTGCTGAGTCCAGTGAGAGCCGGGAGATGAGTCCCCAGCAGTGAGGCCGATTGCAGTTCCCTGAGGCTGTGGGGTGCTGCTGTGGGCTGGGGTGTGGCTCTGTTCTCTGCCACCTGGAGTGCCTGGCCCACTTGGTGCCTCTCACGTGGGCCCGGCCATGTTCCGAGTGCCCACCCAGGAATGTGGCTGATACCGACCAGAAAGACAGAGGAACTGGGGCTTTGTGTCCAGAGTGGCACTGGGGCCTTCTGAGGGTGTCTTGCAGCAGAAGTGTTGGCAGGAACTGTCACTGGGTATGCCGCGGCCCTTGCCTTTAAGGCATGTGCTGAGCAGGAAGGTCCTTGCAGTCCTGGCTCTGGCGTGGGCCTGTGCTGCTCTGGCGTCCCGGGTGGGCTACCTGCCCCTCACCCATCTGCTTCTTCCTCCACGGTCTGTGGAAACCTCCATAACACTGCTGGCTGGTCCTGGTTAGCACTTGCCAATTGTTGTGCATGAGTGTGTGAGCACCTCAAGTGTGCTTTTCCTGAATTGGCATTTACTGGCAGAAGCCATGATGCCTGGTGGTTTGTTGGGAGGTCTGCATTTTTAGTTTCTTGGCCTGCCTTTTCTCCTGGGAGCTCACCTATGGGCTGGGACTGGATTCCTGTGAGGTCACCTGACCTGTTCCCTCCCGCGCCCTCTGCCCCCTCTGCCCCCAAGTGGCTGTCCTGGTCCAGCTCTCGGTCTTCTCCCTCATCGAGCAGTAGTGGCCTAGTCTCCATGTCCTCCCCTCTGGCCTCTAAACTCCTGTAGTGGACAGTGCCGGAGGCCTGAGTCAGTGCCTTTGAGAAATGATTGTGCTCATTGTTGAATGAGTTTCTGCGAAAGGGAAAGTAGGGTTGAGAAATTCAGCCTTGTCTCCTGCCATGATTTGGGCCTGGTGGAGAGGGAGCCTGGACTGAGGGCGCCTGCTATCTGTCAGTGCTGGCCACTCCCTGTGCTGGCCAGCACAGGCGGATGCAGGGCTGCTGGACCTGCGTAGGAAGGGAGGGCAGCCCGGGACTGTTTTCTCTGGGCCTTCAGATGATGGGATGTTTTCCAAGTGAAGACTGTGAGGCTTTGTTTGTGGCAGTGAAGGATTCACATTGTGGGTGTGTTTTAGTGTATTTCCTGATACTCGTCTTAATTCCTGTGTGGATACGGTGTTTCAGGAGGACTTTGGCTTCTGGAGGACATGGGCTGCTGCGTCTGAGTGGACCTGTGTCGTGTTTTGTCTTCTCTGCCTTCTCCCGCTTGCCGCTACCCTTCCTCTGGTTTTATCATCAGAAAGTGCAGAAGAGTAGTTTCTTTTTGTCATCTGAAGCTAATTTTTGGTGGTTTATGCTTTGCAGGTTTTGGAAACTTGTTGAAATAGAATTTGTGTAGACTTTTATAATAGGCAAGTGAGGAATTCAGGGAGGTCTGTGGGCTTTGGGCTAGGATGACATTTGTGGTTTCAAACAGCGCCAGGTCCCTGTTTGCACACTGTCACTTCTGTTGGCAGACCCTGTGCAGCCCATCTTGTGCTTGTGGGCTGGCTGGGCCCATGCTCTCCTGTGGCCCTTGTGTGTGTGCCTTGTGGGGAGCCAACTTTCTGCCTAGGAAGACCTGGCTGGGTGTCTGTGGCAGCATTGCTGTTCCCATGCCCTGTGCCTGTGAGAGTCGACATCTCTCAGGAGCTTCCTGTATTTCTTGTGGGTTCAGAGTGTGCCAAGAGGCCCTGTGCACAGCCTTAGGTGGCCATGCTGGTCCGCGGCTGAGGAGTGTCAAGGACAGACGGGCGAGGAGCTGATGACTAATGTGGTGTCCTCTGATCCAGTGGACAGGTTGCTGGACCCGGCCAACAGGGCCCACATGGGTCTGGAGGAGCAGCTGAGGGAGCTGCTGGACAAGCTAGACCTCACCTGCTCCATGAAGTCCAGTGGCTCACGGAGCAAGCGGGCCAAACTGCTCAAAAAGGAGATCGCCCTTCTGCGCAACAAACTGAGCCAACAGCACAGCCAGCCTCCCGCAGCGGGGCCCGGCCTGGGAGGCACAGAGGAGGACACTGCCCTGGGGCCGGACACAGGCGAGGAAGGTAAGCACTGGCTGGGGCCGCGCCCTGACTTGGTCCTCCTTGACGAGGCCTTGTGCTTGTCGCAGACTTATAAGTTCTTAAGTTGGTGAATCTCTGGTCACTAGGTCTTCTCATCAGTTCCGTTTCCTTTGAGAAGACTTGGCCATCTGTGCCCTCTGTGCTTTATGCCATGAACTTTGTGGCACAGAATGAGATCTGTTTTTCTCAACGTGGGCCTAAAGACTCTTAAGAGAATGGTTTAGGATCTGATCTTTCCCTGTGTTGAAGAGTAAAGGTAAAGAAATGTTTTTCTGTGTTTTGTAAATTGAGGGAGAACTGTTTACACACTAGATTATCTGTTAGGTAGGACTCTTTATGAGGCTGCTTTAAACTGTTAGGGTGGCACTGCTGCCCCTGAGGTTGTCAGGGTTTTTGGACAGAGGTCAGTGCTGCTCCTGGCAGCCCTGCAGTCCTTCCTGGAAGTGACCTTGGTGGGTGCGCACTGCTCCCAGCAGTGTAGATGGACATCTGGGGAAGGCCTGGGCAGCAGGGAGGAGAAGGTGGGCAGAGAAACCCATCTGTCTAGTGGGTATCTAGAGGAACCCGGGCAGAGCAGAGCTGGGTGGTGAGGGCGGGTGTGCATGCGTCTCTCTGCAGGAGGGTGGGCTGGAGGCTGGCTGGAGGTGAACACTGCGGCCAGAGGGGTCACAAGCTCTGTGCTCTCTGCTTTCCTGATGACAGTTGCCCTGCAGTCACACGAAGTAGGGAACAGAGTAGGGCCCATTCCTGTACCGTGTTAGCATTTGGTGGTAGTGGAACGTTAAAGCAGGACAAATGTACTCGGTCAGCGGTGTGTGTGATCTCCGTGGCCCCACCCCTCTGAGTGACCCATTGCCAGCATGTGTGAACCACATGGGGTGACAGCTTGCCGTGCTGGCAGCCCGCAGCTCCTGCTGTGTGGCTCCCTGTGTTCTGTTGAACAGCTGTCTCAGCAGCATGTGCCAGCGCTGGTGGCTTCCGGGCCCTGGAGGCTGCCTTGGGGTGTCCGCCTGGAACTTGCTCCTGTTGCTTCCTCATTGTGTGTGCAGTGCAGGCTCTGGTCCTTGTGTGACGTGTCCTGCTGTGCTCTCCAGAAGCCTTTGTTGTGAGCACGTGCCACTCTTCACATCGTGCAGTGTCCTGCTTGTGCTGTAGGGGAGCATTTGCTCTAGAACTCTGATAGCCTGACCCACTCAGGACGCTGGCTGCTCTTCTTTTTGTGCCCTGCTGGGTTCCAGATGGTGTTGTCTCCTGACTCCCATGATGGCTGAGCTGTTCTCAGGGTTGAGGATGGTCCTGGGGTCTGTCCGCTCTTCAGTCTGTGTGCTGTTGGCCCTGTGACAGTGAGTGAGAGTGTTTTCCGTCAGTCACCTTCATGGAGTAGCTACACCTTGGCCGGTCCTCCAGACTCACCAGGCCTCCCACAGCCTGGGGTCACTTCGCCAGACCTTTCTTCCAAGGCCTCGACCTCTGGCATTGCATTTACTAGGTTGAGGGTCCTCTACCTACTGCAGGTGTGACCCTCCAAGGCCCCTGACTTGAGGAGTGGCCAACTGGCTCCCTGCTGCTGTGCCATGCTGGCCATGTTAAAGAAAGGGGGGCCGATGCTGAGAGACGTGTGCAGAGCCGAAGGTGGTCAGCTGTCTAACGTGCCTGGGCCCCTCCCAGCTGAGGCGAATGGGCTGGAGAAAGGGGGCAGCATGGCCACCTGCCCTGAGGTGGAGCAGGGGGGGTAGGTGGGGCAGGTCTGTCACCCTTCAAGAAGAGGCGCAGCCCAGGTGGAGCCATGCCTGAGCGTTTGTGGTGGAGGCAGGAGTTCACAGAGGCCACCGGCCAGGGACTTAGTTCCAGCCTGCTCCCCTGAAGTAGACAGGGCTGTCTCTTTCTGAAATGTAACGCCAGTATCCTCCCCCAGACAGTCCTTCCTTAGCCCCAGACAGTCTCTGGGCTGTGGTGGACTATTTCAGTGAGCCTTAAGTGGTTTGTGTTTGCAGAATCGTGAGCAGGGAGATTGCTGGGTTGAGTCTGAGGCACCAGGACAGGGAAGGAGACTCCTGGCCCTCCTGGTTGGGGATTGGTCTGCTGGGCCTGGGCCTGGGCTGTCTGCGCCCAGCATTGACTTCAGGTTCCTGAGATGTGTGGCTTGAGGGCCGAGGCAGATGTGATGAGGCAGTGAAGAGCTGCTGGGGTGGACAGGGCTCGTAGGGCTGCCAATGGCACTACTGTGTGCATAGTAGCCTGGTGCCCTTACAGTTCACACACGCCCCATGGGGTGTGCCTTCAGTTGTGTTTTTTAAGGGTTTCTGCTTAGCATGGAATATGGTGTGTGAACTCTGTTCCTTCCTGACTGCCGAGGACGGAGTGGGAGCAGGCATGCGGGGTTGGTGTGGTTGGCAGCACGGGTTGGTCCCCACAGGCCATACTTTGGTTTCTGGAGCTGCTGTGGCTTTGGTAGAAGCACTGAAGAGCCTGGTGGCTGGTGCAGGAAGCCAGACAGAGGGACAGATTGGGACCTCTGTCCTGTGGTGTCCTGTGGGAGGCCGTGTGCTGGCCAGTAGTTTAGCTGCTGGAGTCCTGCAGAGAGTTTTTGTGGGACTGGCTTTGGCAGCCATGGCTGAGCCTTGCGTTCTGTCCTGCAGAGGTTTTTAGAGCAGTTAACGGAGCATTTGCCACGTGCAGTTAAAGACAGCATGGAATGGGCAGTAGCTGGTGAGCTTTTATAAACTGTCCGACCAGTTTTTACTTGCCCTGCTCAGGGCAGGGAGTTCTCGCTGTTTAGGGAGCTGTGAAAAGAACTTTCACAGTTGCAGATTTCCACTGGGGGACCTGAGGGACCAGCAGGTGCCCCTGCTGAAGGGCACCGCGTGGAGGATGGTGGTGCATTCCCTCTTTACAGCCATCCAGCAGGATGAGAGTGTTGCTGTTTCTCATTCACGTGTGAGGAAATGTAGGCTCAGAGAGGTCTTGTGGTCAGAGTTGGTCCCAATAGGGAGGGTGTTTTACTACTGACATCGCCATCACCCTCTCCCTTCATCAGTGAATGCCACAGAATGGCATCCAGCAACACCCCCCCCCCACCCGCAGCGTGGTGACCGGGGTCTGGGGAATCTGGGTACACACGACAGGGCTGAGCACAGAGTGGGAGTGGAACGCAGGGTGGAGTGTAGAGGGGCTGGGAGAGCCTGTTGGGTGGACGTGGTTGGGAGGTGCGGGCCTCGTCGGGACAGCATGTGACGGTTTGCTGCCGGCAGGATAATGGCTAGACTGCTCTCTTGAGCTCCTGGCAGGGGCGGTGGGCGAGTGCTGGAACCCTCTTGCCAATCTCACCTGGGTCACAGCACTTTCAGAGTGTCTCAGTCAGGATGTGCAATGACTTAGGGGCAAGGGAGAGGTGAGGTGGAGGAGGAAGGAGGGGCAGCGGGCAAACTGAGGCGCTGCAGCCAGTCTCAGCCCAGCTTGACAGCAGCCAGCGCAGCGACCGCTGCAGTCATCCATCGCCCGGCACAGACCGAACTGTCTGTAGAAGACTTGAATAGGGCCCAGCACACGCCCAGTCCTGTCTGCTCAGGGCCACAGTGTGCGTCCTGAACATGACTTCCCACGTGTCTCTGTGGTGTCGAGCAGAGGGAGCAGGGAGCTTCTGTCACCTCCATCATGCCAGTGACTCTGGATGCCCCCAGACTGATGGGCTTGTGCCTTCTGCCTGTAGCATCTGAAGTAGAAGCCCTGGGACAGCAGGCCTGTGTCCCCAGCATGCTGGAGCCACCTGTAGCAGGCTGCTGCATCCTACCCGCACGTGTGGAACAGGAGCCCTCCCTTCCTCTGCCCAGGTGGGGCTGGCTCTCAGCCCTGCTGGGTTTTTATTTTTTTTGACGTAGTTAGGGAGAACTTTCTGTGGCCCATGCCCAAAAGTTTGGCTTTGAGTTAATCAGTCGACCCAGAGGCATAAGAGAAGCTTTTAAAGCTTTTTAATTTTCAAAATGAGTTTTTGGATTTAAAATGTTAACCTTACACATTTTAGATGTTTTGTGGGGAGGTTGCAGCTTCAGTGAAACTATACCTAAAGATGCTGAATGCTCCTTTTGCTTTGTTTCCACTTCTGTAGCCAAAAATCAGTCCTGCTCAGTAAGAAACTGACTGTGGCCTGCACTCTGTATATGACCTGTCCAGTCCTGTCCTGGGCTCTTAGTGTATGAAGCTATCTGTGCCTCCCTTAGCTCCAGGTCATTTAAAGTTGGTAGTTTTTTTTTTTTTTTTTTTTTCCCCTTTGTAGTTCAGGCTGGCCCTCAGCTCATTATGTAACCCACGCCTGCCTTGAACTCACAGCAGTCCTCCTGCCTCTGCCTCCTGAGTGCTGGGATTACAGGCATGAGCCACCACACCCGGCACTGTGGTGTGTAGTTACCGGAGATCAAACTTGGGACCATGTGCTTCCAAGGCAGACACCAGAACCACTGAGCTAAATCTTGGGCCCTAAAGTTGTTGGTTTTAAAATATCTTTTTAAGGAAGATAAAATACTCTGCTTCCAAAGACTAGATTTTAAGGTCACAGTTGAACAGGCTTGGGAGAGGTACCCAGGGCGAAGCAGACTGGGGGTGAATGTCCTGCCTGCCTTGAGGGTCCTTTCTGGCCACTGCCAGTCCCGAGTTCGGCTCCTTTGGAGAGCCCTGGTGAGGACCACGAGAGCTTAGTCTCCTAAGGTCTGTGGGAGCTCGCTTAGCCCCCTTAGTTCTCTGCCTGTTTGTCATCCTCAAGGTAAGTGTATTCCAATTGCAGATTATCATGAGCTCAGATGCTATGTGTAAATACTGGTGTGTGTGAAATATATGTTCACACCTTTTCCAGAGTGGTTTTTCACCTGGGTGGAGGGCCATAGACCTCGGCCCGTGTTTGTTAGGAAGATGCACACAGCGTGACCCAGGGCGACCCAGCGGCCCCATACTGCTCCCTGCTCAGCAGATGGTTGTGTGTGATGCTTTGTTTCCTTAATTGAATTAGTATTTTGGTGGACTTCACATTTATAGTAAGTTTTATAACAGACTTTATAATCTTCAGTTTTCAAAAATCACTTTATTTATAATTTTTTCAGGAGATAAATCTCCCCCTAAACTTGAACCATCAGATGCATTACCTCTTCCTTCAGACTCGGAGACTAATTCAGAACCACCAACCCTCAAACCAGTAGAACTCAACCCCGAGCAGAGTAAACTATCCAAAAGAGTCACATTTGATAATGCATCACATAGCCCTTGCACTCAGAGCGCACTGGTAAGCGGACACCCTCCAGAGCCCACCCTCGCCAGTAGTGGCGATGTGCCGGCGGCTGCGGCGGCCTCCGCGGTGGCGGAGCCATCAAGCGATGTAAACAGACGCACTTCTGTTCTCTTCTGCAAATCGAAAAGTGTAAGCCCCCCAAAGTCTGCCAAGAACACTGAAACCCAGCCAACTTCTCCTCAGCTAGGGACCAAAACCTTTTTGTCTGTAGTCCTTCCGAGGTTGGAGACTCTACTGCAGCCAAGGAAAAGGTCGCGGAGCACATGTGGAGACTCCGAGGTGGAGGAGGAGTCCCCGGGAAAGCGCCTGGACACAGGTAAATGTCAGGCTGGCCGCCCTGTGTGGTGTGTGCCACCTGCCCCATGGGCACCTCTAGCCTAAATCTGTCTGTGCAGAGCTTTGTTTTTGCAGCATTTTCTTCATTTCCAGAGAAGATGAACCACAGGGGTTTTGCCTTTGGAGCCCAAAGTTGTGGGGCTGGGCTCATGCCTCTGTGGGAAGCGGTAATGCGCCCTCTTAGCAGTCTGGGCCGGGCTGCTTCTGATGCTGTGTGTGGTGGCCCTGTCCCTCCTTGGCCCCTTTTGGCCTTTTAAGCATTAAAGCATTTTTCAGACATGGCTCAGCAGGGCACCTGGAATGGGATGTGTGGGTCAGGGTCGATGAGCTGGGACTCGCCCCTCGGGATCTCCTGGAGCCCAGCCCCTGCCCAGGCTGTGGACCTGCGCCCGGGCTCCCATTCCTGCACCCCTGAGCCCACAGGGTTCTGTCCTTGATAGGTGCCACACAGTGTTTGTGGTCACTGCTCAGTGGTAACCTCTGAAGTTGCTTCTCCACAACCGCTAGGCATCTGTAACTTGTGATGTGCTTCACTGCCGTTCCGGGAGGCTCCCATGTCTGCCCTGCCCGAGGTCACAGCTGTGGGGTCGCTGTGAAGTGCTCTGTCTGGAGGAACTTGCCCTGGCTCTTTGTCCCTCTGCTCCCACTGTCTCTGGTGAAAGGCGTGCATTTTCTGTGCTTCTCTTCCAAGGAGTGGCTGTCATCAGTCCGCTCCCTCTGGAGTGGCTATGGCTTTGAGGGAGGCCAGGGTCAGGTCGGCAGTGTTCCTGTTCTGGACACACGTCTCTCTCAGTGCTGGACCAAGTTGGGGCCCACGTCCACTGCCACGCCTAGATGAGGCGGCACCTCCTTCAGCTGCCTTGGGGTGCTGGCTTCCCCTTCACTTCCCCAGGAGGACACGCAGGCAGTGTTGTGTCAGTTCATCTGACACTGCTGGAGTGACGGCCAGTGAGTCCCCTGCCCTGGAGTCTTGCTGTGCCAGGCGGCAGTGGCACTTCTGGTGCCTGCTCATGGCGCACCCTTGCCGAGTTTCCCAGAGATCTCCAGGCCAGGGTGCAGCCTACCCTGGCCGGTCATGCTGCCTTCCACCCTTTCTTCCGTCCCCCTCCCCTGCCCTCCCTCCCTCTCTTTCTTTTTCTTCTTCCTTCCCCTCCCTCCTCTCCTTTTCCTGCACTGTTCCCCACGAGGCCTCATGATAAGTTTTGTTTTGACTTGGCACATATTATTGCTTTTGATGAAACTTACTAAGTTTTAATGTATTTGTAGGAACTTTAGTAAGTCCACTTATTTTGGTGGATTGATACTAATTTTTATTATATTTCATTTCTTCGGAGACAGAGTCTCACTTTGTAGTTCAGGCCAGCCTCAAACTCAGCAGTCCTCCTGCCTCTGCCTCAGGAGTGCTAGCAGGAGTGAGCCACCATGCCTGGCACTGTGGTGTGTGGTGCTGGGATCGAACTCCAAACTGTGCACTTGCCAGGCAGATGCTGGAAGCACTGAGCTAAATCCCTGGTCCCTAATTTGTATTTTAAAATCTCATAAACTTTGTTCTGAGAAACACAAAACAATGTAAATGTTTCAGAGGATGTGGATGGAGAGAGATGAATTTTTTTCAGTCCTTCTCATAAGTACACTTCAGCCTTTTCGTGACCACTGTGAGGGGCAGACTGCCTCGTGTGGCGCTCACTGGGATACCCGCGATGATGGGACATGTGCATGGTTTTGGTGCCAGCTTTTAGGCTCCTCTGCCTAGGAGGTCAGGAGCCAGGACTGACATCGTCTTGTGGGGCTCTGTGGCTGTCGGGCAGCATAGGGCACAGGATGCTGGACCAAGAAGCCACACCTTATAGCGTCTCATGTGCAAGAATGGCTTCTCTGTGCAGTCCGCTTGTTTGGGCTGCGGACAGCGAGTTAGCATCACCTCAGACCTGTTCGCCAGATTTTCTTTGTAGGAAACAGACCTCTCCCTATTCTCGTTCCTACTGTCCGAGGAGTTCGTCACTGATGCCAGTGGTGACAGGGAGTCGTAGCGCTGCCTGTGCGGACCTCAGTGCTGTGACTGCGGTGTGCCTGTGACCCTGACTGAAATGGAGATTTCTGCTTTCTTATTCCAGAGTGGCAGTAGATTTCAGTGGATGCGAATTGAATCCCTAAGCGCACCCCCGAGCAGCCTGGGAGCCTTAGTGCTAAGATCAGACCCTCGGGAGCGTGAGGTGGCCGCCGCTGCATCTGCTCCGCCCAGGGCGGCTGAGCACGGGCTGGAGGCGCCAGTCCTGCCATCGTGCTGGCCTCGCCTTCACCTGAACGTTGGGTGCCCTCTGCGCACCTGGATTTCTTGCTCAAGTCGCACTCTTCGCAGTCTGAGGATGTGAAGTATTTGGAGCCTTCTGAGCTTTTCCAGATTCATCTGCACTTGAACTTGTAGGGCTGGTGTTCTCCAGCATACTGCAGGACCCGTGTTAGATTGAGCGCCGACTTGCTGTGCCAGCTGTGCCTCCACTCCCCGCCGGCCATGCACCGCAGCGGGGTAGGCATGCGACGGCCACAGGCACCGGGCTTGCAGAGCCAGCCTGCCCGGTAGCTTCCTTCCTCGGGAACTCTGCTGCCTGCCTCTTCCTCTGAGACTCGGTGGAGATGGTTGTGCATTGGGTGGGGTGAGGAGGCCGGGTCTTCGCTTCCCGGGACTGCACTGGGAGGAAGCTGGTCCTGCCCTGTCCCCATCAGACCAAGTGGCTTCTCGCTGTTCTCCTGGTTCTCACTGCTCATGTGCTGGGTAGCTTCTTCTTTGGACTCTAATCCTTTCCTCTTACCTCAACTTGAACTGGAGCTCTGCTCACAGCCTCGGGGACAGAGTGACAGCCGTTCCTCCCCTGTACATAGTTCTCACAGATTGTACTGGAGCCACCCTCCAAAGAACAGGAATGCCAGCTCTCGGAGGAGGTGCCACCCGGCGGCCCTCCCCTCTGCCAGTCCACCAGGGGACCGGTACCCTCCTTGAGTGGGGACAGCTTAGTGCCTCTGCTCTCCTCTCATGGACACCCTAGCTCGTGCCAGCACCAGCAGCGCCATGGACAGTCTGAGCTCCGCCCTGCCCGTGCCCAGGACTGGCCTGGAGGACGGGTCCTGCACAGGGTGGTCAGGCCAGCGTCTGGAGGGACTGAGCACACGGCCCCGCCTGGAGTCTCCTCATTCAGTCGTCAGCAGCTCTGTTCCCCATTTCTGCCTGGCTTCCTTCTTCCTTAAGTCTCCTTCCTTTACTCCCTGTGGGATTGCAGAGCGGCGCTGACTCCTGTCTTGCTCATGCCGTGCTGAGCGCTGCCCCATGCATCTTCGGAGCTGCTCTCTTCTAAAAGCAGCCGGTGGCCAGGCTTCTCGCTTGCTGTGCTCAGTGACAGCCTGACAGAGGCACCACAAATGCAGTTCTTCTGGCAGCTGGAAAAGTAAATGAGCCAGCGGAAGATGACAGGTGCCACCCACTAGCACCCTGTGATGCTGGTGCTGTGCTGCTGGGAAAAGGGCGTGGGCTTTCTGAATGTCATTGTCAGCCACAAGCCACCAGTGCTTGCATACTTCCTTCCTCCCGCGGGGCCTGGGGCCAGCACAGACAGGCAGCAGGTTGGGTGGCAGCCAAAGGGCAGGGGGTGCTGGTGGCCCGTGCTGTATAGCACGGGGTGAACTGTCCTGGTGTCCCCTCCTCTGTGCCTGTAGAGGTGTGGCACCTGGTGGAGGCGGCTCCTGGCCATTGGCTCCTCATACTCTGGGGCTCTTTCTTTGCCACACACCAGGGTTCTCAGGAGGTCAAAGCCAGCAAGGACCATGCTTGACTGTCCCCCATGGGTGGATCACAGGGTGGGGGGGTGCTTTGTCCTGCCCATGGTGTGAGCTGTCCAGGAATGGGGAGCAGCTGGGGCTATCGGTGGGGCCCAGCCAGCTGCCGGCATAACTGCGCCAATCCTGCCTCCTTGGCAGAGGGGGATATAGCCTGGTGTTTGGTGGTGCATTGGGCTGGGGTCTTGGCCTTTTCTAGAGCTTTCTCCACGGTTGTCTTGTCCGCAGTGCTACCAGCCCAAGTCACATCCACAGCTTTGGGGTGGCTGCCTCAGGAGTGAGTGCCAGCCGTTTTGGGTACCTGGGCCACATGTGGGCTCCACACCTCCCAGGGCCTGGACTCTAGATCCTCTGGACTGAACTAGTGTCTTCTCGGCCCATGGTTTTGTGAGCTGCACAGCCTTGGCACCTCGAGGAAGCCTTTCACAGCTAGACCCCACAGAACACACAGTGCCAGGTCCACAGGCCGCGGTGTTGGTGGCGACACCAGCACGGCCTGTGGCCGACTGCTGCGCTGCAGCCCTGTGGTCACCAAACGGTGCTTCGGGACCTCTCCATGCTGGCTCGGCTCCTCTTTCATCGCCATCGCCATCGCCATCGCCTCTTGGGAGGTGTCCAGGGTTGGCAGCCTTCCAGAGCCTGGTCTGGCCACACAGGTGTCTGCTCTGCTTAGCTGCTGCACCTTCCCAAACGGGCCTGGCGCCCGGCTGTTCTGTTAGTCAGCCTTGGCTGCCCACGTGCTCAGCGCACTTCCACGTAAGGCGTGAAAACCTGTGTGTGTGAACAACTTGTGGCCCTGATATGTGACCCGACATTAAATGCTCAGAAAACGGGGGAGCGGACGATTCTCTTCTTCCCATCACTGAATTTCCTGTCTTCTTCTTCCTGCATGTCACTGTGGACTTCTTGTGCCTTGGGTTGGAGGAGCTGCCACCCTTGCCGGGGATGGCACGCTGTTCTGGGCATAGTGGCAGGGCATGCACCATCTCCAGGGTGGGTTCAGGTCTTCCTCACCCTCAGCTGGCTGCTGCCCAAAGTGAGAGTCACGCTGGCCGCAGCTCTGCCCTGGTCTTCCTCAGTGGACCCTGGTGGGCCAGACATGGTGGGAGTTCACGCCTGGTCCTGGCCGCTCCCGTTTCCGTTCTCTCTGGCTCCGTCTGCTCAGCCCCCAGAGGCTCAGCTTGCACTGTAGTCCGGTGGGTCCTTCTGAGAAGCACGTGCCCTCGGCCCTGGACCTGCACCCGGCACCCACACACTCATCTGCAGAGCCATGCGCTGTGCCTGTTCCACAGTGGCAGACGGCACTGGGCTTGCGGTCCCTTCTCAGACCCCGTGTGTCCCAGGCTGTCTTGGGGCGTGGGCTCTGTCCATTGTGCTGGGCAGTTGTCTTGATCACTCAGGTCAGAGTGGAGTGTGGTCTCTGGCCTGAGTACTGTGCCATCTGCCCACGGCAAGCGCTCTGGGACTCTGTGGGCCCAGCTCCCTCCTCGCCTAGGTTGCTTGCTTTGTCAGTGCACGTGTGTTGGAGGGTGGCAGGGACTCTGTCAGCAGGAGTGGAAGTGCTCCCCAGCGGTCAGGCAGACCAGACCGTTGGAAGCACTGTGCTCTGGCCACCAGAGCCAAAAGAGGTTTTATTCACCAATTTATATGCTTCACTTAGGGATATGGATTTGTAATTATACTTTTAAGGATGACAGCAGTGGGAAGTTGGGGCTCCTTTCTTGGACCCCCTCACCCGGTTGCACCTGAAGGTGCCAGGTCAGGCACAGCCTGTCTCGCCCTCCTGGCTGCACCTGTGACAGCTGTCCCTCAGGTGTAGCTATGTGGTGGTCTGTTCAGCCACCCAAGACACAGGCGCTGTGCCATGTGTTTAGAAGGGCCCTAGGCCCAGGTGCCTTGGTATTATGGATTCGGAGGTCTGCATTAATGGGGCCCTCTTTTTCTGTTTTAAAGTGTTTTGTTGGCATTTTCGAGGTTCATATTCTGTGTTTTGAAACAAGGTTTTTAAAGACCCTAATCCCCTCTCCAGGAGCTCCATGAATAGTGTGCTTCTGCTGGTGATGGTGCCCGGTGCCCTCGGGGTTCTGGTGTGGACAAGCAGCCTTTGTCACAGCCCACAGCACTGTGTGATGCGATCTGTTAGCTGGGAAGGGGTAGTGAGGGCCTTTGCTTTGGGTGCCTGTGAGAGCGGGGAGAGCAGCACCGTCTCCATCTCCAGCTGCGCTCATAGCACAGCCCCACTCGCGCTCCTGAGCTGTGTTGATGTGCTCAGCAGGCGCTGCTGTGTGTGCGCTTTGCTGGGTTTTGACACCTGCCACCTGACATTGGGGTCACGGGGGCTAAAGATAAAGAATGTCCAATGTGAGCTGTTGGGAAAGCACATCCCACATTTAATGAGAATTGAGGTCTGGCCAGGGGAGGAGTCGGGGTGCAGCTGCTGGCTGGGCTGACCAGGCACCTGCCTATTGTGTTTCAGGTCTCACCAATGGCTTTGGGGGCTCGAGGAATGAGCAGGAGCTGGGCAGTGGCCCGGGGAGGAAAGCCGCCCCCCGGCGTCGCTGTGTGTCCGAGTCTAGCATCTCTTCCAGCAACAGCCCGCTCTGCGACTCAAGGTGGGCCCCGCCTCGTCTCCGCCTGCGCAGCCTCCGAGCGCCCCCTGCTCTCAGCACCCGCCTGGCTGCTCTGGACCCCGGGGGCCCAGCTCCCGACCTCAGGGCCCTGAGAGAGCCTGGCCTAGGACCCGACCCGTGTGTCCACTCTGCCTGGTAGGACGGTTTCCCATGTGGTGTCTTCATCTGCTTTCTAGCGTTCAAATGCAAATGGGAAATAAAGCTACAGCAAAGACTAGCACAGTTGCAGAATCTGTAGATTTACCTTGCCCTGCTTCGTCGGGGTGGTGGTCCGCATGGCTCTGCCTGGCTGCCTGGTGGGGCCCCTCTGGCAGCGGGGACGGGGTGGCTGTGAGCGCCCTTGTCACCACAGGCCCCGTCTGCAGGCCGTGTACTGGGTCTTGGGCACCATTCTCGGCCCGCCTGCTGGTCGGCCCCTGAACAGAGCAGCCTGTGTCAGGGGCAAGCGTGGGCTGGGGCGCCCGCCCTCCAGGGCACCTGTCCCTGACTGGGCCCCGCTCTCCCCGCAGCTTCAGCACTCCCAAGTGCGGGCGCGGCAAGCCTGCCCTCGTGCGGAGGCACACGCTGGAGGACCGCAGTGAGCTGATCTCCTGCATCGAGAATGGCAACTATGCCAAGGCGGCCCGGATCGCAGCTGGTGAGCCCTGTGTGGCCCCGGGGCATTGGCAGGGTGCAAACGACAGCTGCGGTCCAGGCGCATTGCCCCAGAGCCGAGCATGCGGGGCCTGGAGGGGACCCTCCACTAGAGGGGTCCTTAGCAGGGGCTGGGGTCAGGGTGACTTGGCCCTGTTCCAGATGCTTCAGGCCCTCAGGTCCCCTCTGTAGCTGAGGCTGGCTTGGGTCTGGACTCCAGGGGCCCAGGGCTCACTGGGAGGTGGCCTTGCAGTTTGGGGACTAGGGGCAGCAAGAGGTTCAGCCTTTGGGCTCCCCCGAGGTTTGACAGGTACTCTGTGGCTGGTGGTGGAGGGATGGCTTTGCTAGAGTGCAGGAGGTGGACAAGGGCCCCCTGGGACCTCCCACCTCTTAACAGTGGAACGGGAGCTCGTGGCTCTGGAGACGAGTGTCTTCTGCTGGGATGAGTAGAGGCTGTTCTTCGGAGGCAGCTAGGACTTCTAGTCTTGAATTTGGGGCTTTACTTCTCTACAGTGCACCTGTCACCCAGAGCCTGTCCTCGGAGGGGTTAGGGTGGTGAGGGGCCGGGAACCTGATGGCCCACTGGGGCGGACAGGAGTTTGCCCAGGTAGGTGGGGGAGGCACGGACCTCTGGGCCCGGGACAGTGCTCACTGCCAGGGCTCCTTCCTTCCTAGAAGTGGGGCAGAATAGCATGTGGATCTCCACGGATGCCGCCGCCTCCGTGCTGGAGCCCCTGAAGGTGGTGTGGGCCAAGTGCAGCGGCTACCCCTCATACCCTGCGCTGGTGAGTTGTGTGCCGTGAGTGCGCCCTCTCTTCAGGCTGGGACCCACGGCCCTGTGCTACAGGAAGGGTGGCTGCTCTGTGCCACCCAGGCTGGCTGTGTGGGCCGGCCAGCCTCAGGTAGGGTGCTGAGTGACCAGAGCGTGTTCTCGGCAGATCATAGACCCCAAGATGCCACGAGTGCCTGGCCACCACAATGGCGTCACCATCCCCGCACCGCCCCTGGACGTGCTGAAGGTGGGCGAGCACATGCAGACCAGGTCTGAGGAGAAGCTTTTCCTTGTCCTGTTCTTCGACAATAAGAGGAGCTGGTGAGTGCCCACGGTGCGTCCCTCCCCGGTGTGGCGGGGCCACCAGAGGCGCAGATAACGGGAGAGCCGGGCAGCCCCCCGCTTGGAGGCTGGGTCCCTTCGCCTCCTCTTCGAGGCTGCTGCGGTACTGTTCCAGCGACAGGTGGTGAGGGGCCTGGCCCTGTGCTCCCTGCCCATCTCCTCGTCTCTCCTGTGCCCGGCATTGCCCACGTGCTCAGCCCTGTGCCCCCAGTGGAGAGGCGTGATGCCGGCTAGCTGGGCTCTTGGCCTTTTAGACCACGCCCCCTGGCCGGACAGACATCTTACTCTTGGGTTCGCTGGCCTGTGTCATGTGTGTGCTGGACACTTTCGCCCTGGTCATTCATGTGCCATACATATGTGTGTGCGCTGCTTGTCCTGGACAGTCACTCAGGGACACTGGGGAGGGAAGCAGAGTAACTTGGCTCCCACACGGGTCTTGGAGGTCGCAGAGGCCGAGGGCCGCCGCACACACAGCCACGCTCACCACCCTGCTTCTCTCAAAAGGCAGTGGCTCCCTAAGTCCAAGATGGCTCCCCTGGGCATTGATGAGACCATCGACAAGCTGAAGATGATGGAGGGCAGGAATTCCAGCATCCGCAAGGCCGTGCGCATCGCTTTCGACCGTGCTATGAACCACCTGAGCCGCGTGCATGGGGAGCCAGCCAGTGACCTCAGCGACATAGACTGAGTGGCCCCAGGGGGAGGAGCTTGTCCTAGTGTTGATATGCTGTACATGTTTGTATATTGTTCAGAACTTAACTTATTCTGGTTTATAGTCGTAGTTCTTTAATTTTTTTCTTCCCCAGGGAGGGGGACACTGTTTCTGAGTTTCCTCTGAAGCCGCCTGGTCTTGGCGCTTCAGGGGGGTGTGCGTCCAGCTGCGCGGCGTGCGTGCCACTCGCCCTGGTGCCACGTGCCTCCCTTTCATTACCATAGCTTTTTTTTAAAGACTTTTGAATGTTTAATAATTTTGTAAATCATACTCTTTACACAGAGTACCACTTATTTAATAAGATGGGATGTAAATTTACAGTGACAAATGTGTATTTTAAGAAAGAAAATGACCTTATTTTGAATGGTACTTTGTGCAGAGAGGAGAACCCATTTATGCTGTGTGTACCACTTGCAGACCACCAAAAACACTCCGCCGGTGATGCCGGGCGGGCGCCGCTCACCCTCCCACAGACGTGCCTCCCAGCGGGTTATTTATTGTAGAAAGTGTATTCATTTGCTTTATAAAGAAAAATAAATTTGCAAAGGTATATTGACATGCATTTTTATACAGGCACATAACAACTCGATTCAGTTTGGGAGCAGAATGTATGGTGTGGTTCTATAAACGACTCTGGCCTGTGTGTACTTTGATTTTGTAACTTGTAATCTTTTGTTTACAATGAGGGGCTTTCTGTAACTTGTTTTAATTTAGAACTTTGGTAGCAATAGAACTTTGGATACATTTTTGTATGGTACATGTGATGTATATAGAATTAGTACTTTATTTTTATTTTTAAGAGGTAAAGCATTATGTTAGGGGGTAAAAGTAGGGTGGGTTTCCAAATTTGCATTTTTTATATTAAAAATAAAGTCAATATTTGGACGGTGTGACCTTTTCATTCCCGTACCACTGGGAGGCTGTATGAGCCAGAGGGCCAGCAGTGGTGCAGACGGCTGCAGGGCACAGAGTGGCCAGTGGCGCCTTGACCCTACGACCTGTGCTGGGGCAGTGTTATTTATTATTATGCTACTCACAGTATCTTGCAGATACACGTATGTTCTTTCCACTCTGTGTCGTAATATCTCCAGAGATTGTGGAAATAAAGTCTTCAGGTGGCTATCGTCCCATCCTGGGCAGGGTGGGGAGCCTGGGCTGCAGGAAGTGGGATGGTCACTTGGGCAGCCAGCCTGGGATGGAGCCTCTCCTGGCAGTGGCCTCTGGCTCCACACAGCCTTGCTGCAGACCCCTACCTGGGTGCCTGGCTGCCCTTGTTCACTGCACCTGCCACGCTGTGGGGCCAGCCTTGTCCCTGGGTGCCCAGTCCCTGTGTCAAGCACTGCAACTGGACCTGGCAGGCAACACTCTTGGCCTGGGGCTGGGCTCCAGAGCACCTGCTCTGGATGACCATTTTGGGGCCCGGAGAGCGTGGTCTGTGCAGTGTGGTGTCTTTGCTGTGAGGAGTCGTGTGGAAGGCCGTTAGAGGAAGCTTCTGGCTGCCCGTTCTTTTGAGATGCTGGTGTCTGTCCTGTCTCTCCTGCTTCTCTTTCAGGGCTTCAGGAGGATGGGAGCATGGTGCTGGGCAGCTCCTCCAATTAGTGTTTCAAGGGAGATGCAGCCCTGGGGCGCTTGACAAGTGCGGGCATCAGGCTGGCTCAGTGCTGCCCTCTGTTGGGACGCAGCTGCCCAGCCAGGCCTGACCCAGTGGCTGCCTTAGCTGGGAACGTTTCCCAGGCTGGTGTCCTCATGCCCCGGTGGAACCTGGGGCTGGGTCCTTCGAGCACCCTGGACCTTCGCGGGCTGACACCCCGGTACCTCTTTTAACTGGACAGGGCCGTGGGGCCACCGCAGATGGGAAAGCGAGCCTTGGAGATGGAGGCCCGATGGTGTGCGGCGTGCCCAGCACCTGGGTCAGCGCCTTGCCGCCTCACCTTGGGAGCAGCTGGGTGGAGGAGGCCATGATCACAGCGGACTGGGCTGGACTGGGCTTCTAATGACTGACAGGTGCCAAGGCAGCGAGGAGGTGGCAGCGCAGGCCGGGAGCAGACAGAAGGCGTTGCGGGGACTGTTGAACCCCAGCCGGCTGCAGGTGCTTCAGAGATGGGGGCAGCTCAGCACCTGGGGGTGCTGGGGTCACAGACTGTGGGGTGGAAGTTTTAGGAGCTTCTCAGGACAAGGGAGGGGTTAAATCCCAGCTCCCGGGGACCGAGCTGCCCTTTCTCTCACAGGCGGAGTTTCCAAGGGCTGTCCGTGTGCTGCCCCAGTATGTGGCTCCTTCCTGACCTCTCAGCCCAGACGGCGACAGAAGGGTGAGGCGGTGAGGCCGGAGCTGGCGTGGAGCTGAGTCTAGGGCAGCTGGGTCCCCACCTGTCCTGTGTCTGGCTGCCCTCCCCACTCCTTCCCCAGCCCTGTCCCTCCCCGCACCGCCACTGCTGCCTCACTGGCAACCTGGTTCCAGGTCAGCAGCAGCAGCAGCCGCTACTCGGCCCTGGGCCCGAGGGCCACCCTGCCGCCCCAGGGCGGGGCCCTTGACGTGGAGGAGGCCCGGAGGAGCCTGGCAAGGAGAGCGGGCCGTGCCTACCTGACTGCTTCCATCTGCCCGAGGACCCCAGGGCAGTGTGCTGCCGTGCCAGGAGGCTGCTCGCCTGTGGGGCACTGATGTCACTGCAGCTGCAGTAGACATCTCCCTGGACGCTAGGTCTTGTGTGATGAGGGCAGGAGGCTGAGGATCTGGGCATGGGGCATCGGGGCTGGCAGCTGCAGAGTGCCTGAGGTGGGCCCTTCCCCGATGTTCTTTTTTTTTTCATGTTTCATACATTGTATTGATACACTTTATATACACATCATGATCACACTCAGCATTGAGGATTTGTAGCAGTACATGACATGACTTCTCATTTTTTCCCATTCCCTTGCCCACTCTACAATCCCCCCATCCCCTATATACATAAGCTCTGTTTTCCTTTATTTTTTACCATCATATATTTTCTTTCCCGTCATTACCCCTACTCCCCATTTCCCATTGAATATTTTCTATTTCACAATATCTATCATACACTCTAGAACTCATTTACATTTTCAGTTTCTCATACCACAGAAAAATGCAGTATTTACACATCTGTGTCCTATTTATTTCACTTAGGAATATGTCCTCAAGATACCTCCATTTGAGTATAAAGGACTCAAACTTGCCATTCTTTATGGCAGAGTAGTACTCTGTTTTGTAAAAAAAAATTACACCTTTATCCAGTCTCCAGTTGATGAGCATTTGGGTTGTTTCTAAGATTTAGTTAGACCAGTGTCCTTTCATTCGAGTGTCCGGAGGCCTGCGGTGCCCCAGACTCACGGGGGTGTCTTCGCCTGGCCACGGCATTATGTCCAACCCCAAGTGGGTTTCTGGCCTTTGGTTATCTCCTGACTCACATCTGTTTCACATTCTTCCCCTGTGGAGGGTGTCGTGAGGATGGGGGTTGGGGTGCAGTAAGGAGTTCAGGGAGCCCCTGCTTCTGCACCAGACGGTTGAGTGCAGATTGGAGCCCCAGGGCTCAGACTCTCCCTACAGATGGGCTTCTGGGGCTTCCTGCGGGCAGCACTGTACCGAGTGCGGTGGGGCAGGTGGCCAGGGTTGTGGCCCAGCCACCACGAGAAACACACTGGTACTTGGATTCAAGATGGGCCTGAGCGGGGAGAGGTCACTCTTGCCCCAGGGGAGGGCGCGCTGAACCCACGTTCCCATCAGGGACCTTGGAACCCTGTCTAGCAGCATAAGGCAGGCCATGTGCACTGGTACTGCTTTTGGCTGGACCAGCAGGCAGGCTGGACCTGGTCAAGGGAGCTGCCCGGCCTTGGGGTGGACATGTGGTGGGCCGCGCTTGCTCCTCCTGTCCTCGGCACTGTCTGGTGCCCAGACCTTCCCCCGGCTCTGCTGGGGCATAGCTCAGACGGAAGTACTTGCCCAACGTGCACCAGGCCCTGGGTTTGAGCCCCAGCACAGAGACAAAAAAAGAAAGAACAAGGTTGGATTGTGAATGATGAGGTGCACTGGGACCATTCCTGATAGATTCCTGCAAGTTAATGGGAAATAAAATGCACGATATTTTCTTTTGATGAGAAAAGACAGATTTAGCTAGAACCTAATCAGTGATGGGGCCAGAAACAACTTGGAAACTATGGAAGGAAACAAAAAATCTGAAGCCATTTGACAAATATGGCAGTTCTCCCCAACAGCGGCTGTCCCAGGGCGCTGTGTCTGGAGCTGGAGCCCGGCTGTGCTGTAGCTGTCTCTAATTAAATCATGTCATCGTCGGTGGTACTGGCTGTCACCTCTCCTCGGTGTCCCGCCAGCCGCTGCAGGAGCAGGGCTGCCACCTGAGTGAGGGTGGCTGTGTGCCTGGAGCCCTGGGCCTAGCTTGGGGGAGGTCCCACTTTCTCTCCCTCTTTCCTTCCCATGAGGGACTTAGGAAAAGCGCAGCCCAGGTTGCCGGTGGTCCCGGCCTTGGGCATTGGGCGCTATCACTCCTCCCTTGTTGCTCTGCTCCTCCCGTGGGCTCAGCTGTGGGACCCCCCAAGATCTCAGTGGGCCCCAGGGCCCGCTGTCGAGGTTGTTGCCTTAGTGGGTGTCCTCACACAAGTGACCATGGATGTTATAGCTCAAAGCACACAGCTGTCATTGCAGGTTGTCCGGGGGCCAGACCTCAACACTCCAGCACCATGTGGATCTGAGCTGCGGTCCCTCGGAGCTTGGCCTGGGAGAATCCATGTCCCAGGCATGTCCCGAGCGTGACGCAGGGAAGAGAGACTCCAGGCAGATGGAGTTGTAGCCTTGTCGTCACGCACATAGCCATGTCCATCATGCCACCTGTCAGGTTCCACTTGTGACATGCAAGTGGCAGTCCCTGTCCACACCCAGGGAGGGGCCTTGCAGGGCACATACTCTGTGGCGGGGTTGCCATGGGTACATCACTGCTGTGTCCTGAGCCAGCATGTGTAGGTCGGGGGAGGAAGGACCGATGTCCCATAGCTCAGGGACACTCTCTCCTGTCCTCACGACCTTTCTTTCTAGCAGAGGCATATGGTTGTGTGCCTAGAAACAGGGCATCAAAAAACAGAACTTCAAGGAGAAATGGACACATCCACCATTATGGCTGGAGGCTTCGGCACTGCTCTGTCAGGCACGGGTGGATTCAGCGGGCAGCAAATTGCAAGAGCTCAGCTGAGCCGAACAGCACCATCAATCAGCTGCGTCTAATTGACATTATGGAAGGCTTTACCCAACGGCCACAGAATACACTTTGTGTTCCAGCACACACGGACCTTCGCCAGGGCTCAGTGCACTGGGCCAGAGGTCACGCCCTGCACACCTGAAAGATCAGAAACCACATACTTGTGTTTCCAGACAACAGTGGAGTTGGGCTGGACAATCCCACAATAGCTGGAGAATAGCAGGTGGGTCAAGGGCCCTTAAGAAAAATTTCAAAATATTTTGAACTACAGAAATAAGATATGATGTATCCCAAATTGGCAGAATGTGTAAAGTGCTTAGAGAAATTCATAGATTTAAATGTATGTATAAAGGAAGTTCTAAAATCAGTCATCCAGCTTCTCAGCTTAGGATTCAAAAAAAAAAAAAAAAAAAAAAGTAGCCCTATAGTGAATAGAAAAAAAAAATAGTAAAAACTAGATGAATCAATGAAACTGGAAAATTTCTTTTAAAACTTCAATAAAATTGATAAACTTCTAGCCAGGCCAGCTAAAAGCAAGAATCCCCAAGTTGGTAGATCAGAAAGAGAGGCCACCACTGGGACCCCAAGGAACATGAGGAATAATGCAGAAGCGCATGCAGGATAATGTAGATGGAATGGTGCAATTCCTGGAAAGGCACAGTCTGCCAAAACCCACACAAGAGGAAAGCATCTGAATTGGCTCAGATCAAAGACAGTCAACTTACCTTCAAAATGGGAAGCCCCAGGCCAGATGGCTTCCTGGTGAATTCTGCCAGCAGTTTGGGTGAAATCACATCATTTCTCTGAGATACAGTCCAGAAATCAGAAGCAGAAGGGACATCTTGCAACTCAATCTATGAGGCCAGCTTTTGTCTTCCTCCTAACATCACATAAAAGCTTTACAAGAAGAGGACAGAGCAATGTATCTCAGAAACACAGTTGAAAAATTATCAACAGAATATTAGCAAATATAATTTAATGAATAGAAAGAATGATGCATCATGGCCAAATGGGATTTGTCTCAAGTGCGCAAAGCTGATGTGACACACAAAACTCAATATAACCCAGCACACCAACACGCCACAGCAGAAAGAAGACATGATCGGTATCACTAGATGCGGAAACACATGTGATAAAATCCAATGCCCATTCCACTAAATCAGGAACAGAGAACTACCCCAACTGGGCATCAGCAAAAACTATGTTGCTCATTATCACGAGGAAGACCCCACTGTTTTCTGACTCATTTTTGAGGCTGGATTGAGGACCTCCTTCTCCAGGCAGCCTTCTGGATTTCTCCAACATTTCTTTTTGATTCTGCCCACTTCTGTCTCTCCAACTCCAGAGTCAGAAATTTGTGCTGTGAGTGCATTTCTCTCAAAGATCTAAACAGGGGAGGTGGACTTTTCAGGATGATGTAGTGGCAACTTCAGAACTCCTCCTGTGTCAGCCGGGAAACCAGAAGTTGAAGGCTGCTTCCAAGGTCAGGGTCATGGAGGGGAAACCGTGGAGCACAGCTCAGCGGTGCACGCCACTCAGGACACAAGTCTGCACCACCTCACTCATTTCCTCAGATTCCTTTCAGTTGATCTGCACCCAGCGCCTGGCACCCACGGGCTCTGCACCTGTCACAGTAGTTCTGCCTTTTCCAGAGTGACTCGGGAGCCACAGCAATGTCTTTGAAGTCTTGTTACCTTCCCCGGCCAAAGTGACCCGAGAGCTCCCAATTAGGCTGCTGTAAGTAAAGCTACAGTATCCATCTCTAGTTCACTTCTTTTTTTTTTTTTTTTTGAGACAGGGTCTCGCTTTGTAGTTCAGGCTGGCCCTGAGCTCAGCCTCCAACTCACATCACAGCAGTCCTCCTGCCTCTGCCTCCTGAATGCTGGGATTACAGGCGTGAGCCACCACGCCGGGCTCTGTGGTATGTGGTACTGGTTGCTGCTGGGTGAGTCTCCACGCCCAGTATTGTATGTGGTTACCGGGGAATCGAACCCGGGTCTTGCGCTTGCAAGACAGGCGCTGGAACCACTGAGCTAACTCCCCGGCCCTCTAGTTTGCTTCTGCTGTGGTTTAGATCTAGAATGTCTCCCCTAAGATTTGGATGCACTCTGAGGTCAGGCTTTTGGAAGGTGATTGGGTCACAGCGCCACTGAGTGTACTGGGAAGTGGAATCTGGTTGGGAGAGGCAGCTTCCGGGGATGTGACCTGAGAGGGTGTTGTCTCCCTGACTCCGATCTTCTCCCTTTACTTCCGGGTTGCCAGGCGTGAGCCTCTTTCCTCTGCCACACCCTTTCTGTCGCGGAGCCAGATAGCCATGGACTGAACTCTCCCAATCCGTGAGCCCTAGGGCACCTAACCTCTGTTAGATTATGGGTGATGGTATTTCGTCCAAGTAGTGAGAAAGTAACTATGGCAACTGCATAGGGCAGGAGTTTTTGTTTGTACTGATTGATCCTGGGGAGTGAGGCTGGGGGTCAATACTCAGGTGGCTGTCCAGCTTCCAGAGAAAGTGCCAGTCTCTTCATGGAGGAACCCTTTCGTTGTGCATTCCACTGGCTGTGTAGCAGCCTCCCAGCAGCCTCCCTGCCTGGCGTGCATTTGACAGTTTTAGTTTTTAGGTAGTGATGATTCCCAAATCCCCAACATTTGATGGCAAGTAGAAACTTAAATTTTTAGAAGCTCAGTAGGTACCAAGTGCATGACAAAAATTATACCGAGGCCCATAGATGGCTGTTGCTTACGCAGGAAGAGTAGACAGAGGAACAGGGACAAAATGACCAGCAGGTGTGCCTGGTGGTGCAAACTGATCGCTGGCACTCAGGAGGCCAAGGCAGAAGGACTGTGAGTTTGAGGCCAGGCTGAGGGACTTAGTAAGATCCTGTTTAGAAAAAGACAAAAATGAAACAGCAAATGAATTCTCCTTGGGAGTATCACGGGGGGGGGGGTGGGAAACAAAACAAAACAAAACAAAACCACTGTTAACCTTGAACGTGACTCTGGGAGAACATCTTTCAGAATTGAAGCAAACACAGACTTTCAGACATATGAAAACCCAAGATCTGTCTCTGTTCCAATGACACAGTAGAATGGACAGCTGAAAGATAAAGGAAAGAGGGTAACTTGCTGTGTAGTTCTGGTGAGGAGGACGGGCCCCATCTGGCAACTACCTTCTCTCTGACAGAGTCTTGAGGTGGCCAGGGCACTGTCAAGTGAGAGCGCGGGGCATGTGTGCGCGTTCCCGTCTCCTTTTCTTGTGAAACCACCTGGTTTGATCATGCTCCTCCACTCCTGTGGCCCTGTCCAGTGCTCATCACCTCCCAAAAATGATGAGTGCTGCAGTGAATTTCTTTTTTAACCCTAGCTGGCAGTGTGGAATCATTTTTAGAGTAAAACTGCATACTATATTTGTAGCTTCCCAAACCATGAGCTCTTCCTGGGGTAGCACTGCCAGTCTGTCGCTTCTCCCTGGGCTGCTGACCCCCTCTAGGTTTACCTTGTGTTTGTGGATGCAGGTCCTCCTCCCTAGGAGCCAGGGTTGGCTTCCAGACTGCTTTGTTCTTTTCTCTGCCTTGTGTTCAGTTTTCCCAGTTTCTCTGTGGTTTCTGGTTTTCCTGTTGGCTCTTTCTTGATTCCCAGAGCTCGACTTCTTCTTGTCTTTGTTAAGTTATTGCTGGTGTTTCAATTTCAGGTCCCAGAGAGGCTGTATTTTGCTGCCTGCTTTTATTCTGCCATCAAAAAATAATACGGTCAAGAGGGTAATACTCCTGAAATTCATCTCCTCAGTCTGTGTTCTCCCCATCAAGCTCGAAGTTGATCTTTGCAGAAGAAGAAAAATCCATTGTAAAATTGATGTGGAATCGCAAGAGACTGAATAGGATCTTGAAACTGAAAATAGCCTGGAAAAACAACCAAGTGGGAGGACTCACACTTCCTGATTTCAGAGCTTACTACAAATCTTCTGTTAGGATGAAAGTATGATAGCACTGTAAGGATAGATATTCAGATCAGTGGGATAGAGCAGAGGGCACGAAATTAAGCCCTTACATGGGAGTCAACTGATTTTGGACAAGGATTCTAGGG
>PVIR01007932.1:0-58754 GCA_004026965.1 Petromus typicus
CACACGCACACTCTTTCATTTTGCATTGGCTGTAACACTGACATTATCATATTTCATGCAGGGAAGACAGTGTAATGATTGTACTAACCATTTCTGTACTTATGCCCTTTCTAGAATAAAGCACCTCCCAGTAATGGCCAAGAATTATCTTCTTAATACAAAGGTGTTACTGTTGTTGTAAGATGTTCTAGTCTTTTGTATTTATTATAACAGTAAGAAGAAATTGCCTTGGGTTTCTCTGAGTTTTCATGTGACTGGGAATCTATTATTGTGCAAGAATATCATATTTTATTGCATTTTTTGCAAAGTTATAGGGTGATGAATTGTAAATAATAATTTTGGCCATTTTTTTACAGGCCATTAAAAAATATCATCAGATACCTTTTAAGGGCTCTTCACCCTTTTTCCCCCAGAGTGGTCCCAGAGAACAGTGGCATAAGATTATTTGGACAATATCTTAAAGTATTTTGCTTTGTTTGCTATTACTGTATCAATATAGTGGACATAGTGGAGTCCTCTAAACAATAATTTATCTATAAAATTGTATAACATAAATAAATTAAACAGTTTTATTGCTGCAAATATTTTATTTAGAATGAGACAAATGATTTAAACTCCATTCTACACAAAGTCATTTATAGCATGTTTTAGCAAAAGACTGCATACTAGCCTCGGCTAGGCCTGGTGTCATGCCCCAAGGGATTATGGGAGAGTTTCCACCAGGGACTGACACTTGTCACAGCTGTGGATCCATTCCCTTGGGTCATTAGTTAGTCTGGGTCAGCCATGAGCTCATGGCAAATTAGATAATGAAACGTGTATGTTTTTACAAGGACTGGGTTCTTGTCACTCCTAACACTGTTTAACCCATGTGAGTTCCCTTTACTACTCTAGCCTGTGCTACTTTGAGGCCATCAGAGCATCAGTGGTTTTATCTTTCCTGATCTCCAGATGTAACCTCAAAGTGCAGCCTTCAGATAAAAATTCGGCTGGGGCCAGGAGGAGAGGGAGCCTTGGCCTAGTGTGTGAAGCTCTGGGTTTGTGCTGAAAAAACAACAAAATAAAACAACAGTAGCAACAACAACAACAACAACAGTAGCAGCAGCAAGAATGACATGAGGCTAGGGAGAACCACTGAATCCTTAACCAGCATATCCTCAGGGACAGGATGCCTGGAAAGTCCTCACTGCACAAATGCACATGTTCAATCATTTATCCAGAGTCAGAAATTCATCAGGCCGTGAGATGTGCCTGCCCTTCTGCGGTTCTCTGCCTCTCCTCTCAGCTGCTCTTCCTTTGTTCTTGAGTTGACTTATGCAACACCTTCTCTCTGCTTCCTCTGGTACACGTTTATGGCTGTCCTCACACACTGCGCTTCTCTGGCAGCTCACTGCTCACTCTGATTTGTCAGGTGCTTTATTACCAGCTCCATTTTATAGATGAGGCAGTATGGGGCGTCTTCTCTGCACATGAACCAAGCTTGTCTGCAGACACCAAAGCCACATGCTGGGAGAAAGAGGAAAAGTGTTCCTTGCATTACAGAACTTGACTTTTAGGGCTTTCTTGAAGTTCAGAGAGTCCCAACTTGATTAAAAAAGAATAATTTTTTTCTAGCATAGTTATTTTTAAGTTGGGGCAAATGACAGCCCTCACGTCAGTGTAACTCAATCAGCCACTCGATGTCGCTATTGCTCCACAGAAACGCCGCAAACAGAGCTGACAGGCTCCCGGATCTGGGAGCATTTGTAGATCTGTGCATTTTTAACTCTCTCGCTTTGTCCAATTTGCATTACGCTCACCTCCAGAGTTTCTGTGAAACGAGGCTGGATTATAAATAAGCAACTCAACGATGAAATAAAATTCATCTTACCAAAGAGTCACCACAGTGGACGATCTGGTTTAGGAGACAAAGGAGAGTTTGGGCTCTTGCAAATCATCCTGAGGATGACCTGAGCTAAAGCCATCATTTCCCTTTGTCTGGAGGTATAGATTGCCCAGGCTCTGCCACACAGTGGCTCAGCACCGCTCTCCTGGCCTGAAGGTCACATGACAGAGGTCACCTCTTCCAACATTTCCCCCAGCACAGGCCGCCCGCCAGCTCCCCTGCCCAGGACCTGGATGAATGGCCGCTGTGTCCGTTTGATGTTCTGGGAGACAAGGCTCACAGCTTCACTGGGCATCCTGGGCCACTGTGGGTTCCTGCAATAGCTGGAATGTATAGAAAGGTCTTCCTTCAACTTTCCGGCTCTCTGATCTTGCAGAGCGGCATGTGATGGATGGGGTCTTTTGGGAGGAGGCTGTGAGACCATGGAGGGAAAGGTTTGACACAGCCCAAGGAGCACAGGTGAGGGGGAGTAACTACAGAAAGGCTGGTTCCTGAAGCAAGCTGAGTGGGCCTTCCAGCCTCCCTGAGGTCTTCATATGCACAAGACGCTTCCTGGGCTGCGTCCAGACCTTGTGTTTTTATGTAGCACACCTGGTAAGTACAAGAGGCGATTGCCAAATTCAGCAGTGGTTCTATTTCATTAATAGGTTTCACTTCCCCTGGAGCCACTTGTAAGGTGGAATCTTATAAAGGAAGCTGGGCTTTGCTCTGTCTTCAGGTGTGCTGCTGCAGGACCCCCACTGCACAAAAGCCCAGAGGAAGCCAGTGCCCGGTCCTGCTGCTGCCTGCTTCCGTTCCTTCTGTGTACGGTGGGCCTTCCCCACTGGCACGAGCAGCTCTCTGACCCTCCTTCCCTGGCTCAGAAACTGAAGTAGAGAGCTGAGGGCCTCCCTCGGGACTCCTTGAAGACAAAAGAGGTAAAGAACCCCTGGATTTTTATGGGCCTTATGGCCCTCAGAGACAAGACTCTTTTTATTCATCTTGAATGGGTGCTCTGCTTTTCCTCTGGCTCATTTATGGCCCAGAAATTCTGTGAAATACCTAAGATCAGATATTTGCTCTAGAATCTAACAGACACAGCCTTAACTCTTGGCTGGGTCTCTTTCTAGCTGTGTGACCTCAGGCAAATCACTCAGCTTCTTTAAACATCAGTTTTCTCTTTTGTAGAATGAAGAAAATTAGAACCACAACATTGTCGAACCTCTGGGGTTAGGCCGAGGATTAGTGAGAATGCATTTAGGGCATGCAGCAGAGTCCCTGTGTATTACACATGTTCCCCCAAAGCAGGCTGCTGTTATGGAGTTGGATAAGTTGGCTCAAGAGAAAACAACAAAAAATCTGATATTGTGATTCTAAATTTCAGAGGGACCCAGAGGAGCAAATAATCAGACCGTAGCATTTACTCATATAATAAGCATTTCTGAAAGCTTTTTATTTGTGAAGCATGATACATAGAGAAGGCCTCTTCTGTCAGAGAGTGCCGATAGCTGAGGGGCAGCCACACTGCTATTAAAATACACACGGTGGATGCAATAACAGGGTTGTGATCATCGACCCGATGTCAGCCAGCTTTGTGATAATGTCACAGAGCACCTGGGTAACTCACACGGGGAAAGGTTTGCTCTGGCCCACAGCTTTGGACACTTTAGTTCATGTCTCGTTTGCTCCGTTGCTTTTGGGGTTGCAGTGAGGTGGCCCGTTACGGCTGGGATCACACGGCAAAGAAGTGCTCGAATAGGTGCCTGGGAAGTGAAAAAGGAAAGGGAAGAGGCCAACATTGCACAGTCCAATTTGAGGGCACTGAAACATCCCACTGGTTGCCTCTTAAAAGTTTTTACCACTTTCCAAGCATACCAAGCTGAGCACCAGTTCTTTAACTTGAGCCTCTAGGGGACATCAAGATCCAAACTGTAGCAGTGTTGAAAGACTCAAATTTCCAGGGGTGCAAGTGTAGGTGTGAAGATGCTTCTCATTCCTTTTTTGAAAACTGCTGCATAGTTTCAAACGCAGGGAGTTGTATCTGTGGGACAGTGGTGTTGTATAGATGTGGGATCAGTTGTGGTCTACTGTCCATTCTGGGATTGGTGCTATCATGTGACAACATACATGTAAAGGATTTTTGTCCAGTACTGGAAATCAAATTCAGGACTTTCTGCTTGTCAGGCAGGTCCAGTGCTGCTGAGCTACATCTTGGCTCCTGAGAAGGATTTTGAACAAATGGACTTTAATGTTCTTTCATCATATAAACATTTACATTCAGAACAATAGAATGAAGATAGATAACCAGAAAGACCCCACAAGCACATTCCTGCTGGCAATACCTTTCCCATTAGAATATACTTCCTGTAATTCTTTCTGGGCTTTTATATCATCTTAATGTTTAAACCAGCTGAAACTTTATATGAGTACATACTGCATAGATTTTAAAAATACACAGAATCAATTTCACTCAATGAATTACTGTAGTGGTGTTATTTAGATGGTACACTGGCAACCTTGCCCAGCAGCAACATCCTTTCTGAGCAGTGTTGAATGTTGACCTGCCATTTTATCTTCCCATCTGAAATGTTAATTGTAGAAAGGACTTCAGCACACTCATTTAACTACAATTATTGAGGGCCTAGAATATACACAATACATCAGACACAAAATCACAAAAGGGGCGCCCCTTTTTTTCTTTTAGCAAAGGTCCATATTTTCTTGTTTTGGTCAGCCTGTGGGCTTAGCCATCTGCAAAGATAAGGTTCTTTAATGCAGGTTTCTTAGAAGAGGAATTGTGGAAACATAAGTCTTACAGTGACAAGAAAAGTCATTGAAATAACCTATGGTCCAATTACATGTACCCGAAGAATCCCATTAAAATAATGGTTAAGAAGCAATATCTCTACCATCAACTGTTCTTTCCTAGAAAAGAAACATGTTCTAATTTGACTTATGCACACACACACACACACACACACACACACACACATACCCCGGTCAGAATGACCACTCTCTAGAGCATGTATTCTGATTTTGCTGCCACTTAGGGCTCCCGTAGGAGGTCGGGTGTCTTCAGGAAGCAGGTGGCACATGCGGGTCCTTATGGCAGCTGGTAGGTGCTGGAGCAGAGGGCAGAGTGGAGAAGCTCTTCTAGGTTCTGAAGAAGCCATTTGGGCTGTCTTCCTCTTCATCTCTCTGTACTTGGGAATGGGCGGCAGAGTGAAAAAAAATGTGAAGTCCAAGAAAGTGCATGAGTAGAATACACAGAATTTTTCTTACTTCTTGTTTCTTTTCCTTTTTATTTTAAAAATATATTCAGATAAAATAAATGTCACAATATAGGTCTCGGTATTCTGTTTACCATTTTGCTGTCAGTTCACACTGAACACAGGGAATCATTCAGCAGACAAGAAAACCTCTTTAAAACGACCTCTGTCGTTTGAATAGCCACTTGAGCAAGCAGATATGCCATCTATTTAGGCACAGCCTGGTGTGTTTGCCACAATGTCCTTAAAAACTGCTCACATAAAAACAGGAATTTGGAAGTAGAACTCTCTCTAAACCAGGCTATTTTCTTCCTTTGCGTGTGTGTGTGTGTGTGTGTGTGTGTGTGTGAATCAAAACCAGGTCCTCACAAATGCTAAGCCATCATTCTACCACTGAGCTGCATCTCCAAACCTTAACAGCCTTTTGTATGACTGCTGCTCATTGACTCAATGTTTTCTAGTACATTATTTAGTGTGGTTATTGGGGTGTGTCCCTCTGAAGAGGATGCCTCTGAAAGCAGGCAGCGAACAAGTTCATGAAAGGTGAATTATCATTGAGGTTACCCATTTATCAGCTATATACATAGATATTATATACTTCTCTGTTACAGATATACAGTAAATACATTCATATAAATTTATGAATATTGCACATATTTAATAATTGTGACTCACAACATACATAATTTTGGAACTTTCAGCTATTTACCCACAGAAACACAGACACCTACTCTGGGGCTAAGAACTCCTTTGGAGAAGTCCAGTAGTTCATGGTGGACTATACAAGTAAGAAAGACACTTCCACTTGAGTCAGTGTACAGTTTGGATGGTTTTCTTACAGCAACTACATTACTCTAGTAACCTAGGGTTTGTAGCTTTCCTTAGATAACCAGAGAAGGGTAGTAATCACAGAATCATAATTTAGACATAAAGAAACTATAAGATGTCATTGCTGGAAGCAGCCTTGAGATTTCTTGGCTCCTGGGCAGAGTCAGTGTCTAGAGGACAAGGGTGGGATGAGAAGCAAAGAGGATGCAATGGAGCGTGTTTCCACCAACATCCTCTCTAGAAGATTCTTTTAGCCTCCTCTTACAAAATCTCTGTTCCCTCTGCAGACCTTAGGCTCTCATGTAACCGTCTCATCCTCCACTGAGCAGATGAAGTGTAACGGGGTGAGAAGTCTCCTTCTGGTGAGTAGGGGACATCCCATCAACTGTACATTATCCTTCTTGCAGTGTGTGCACTTTTAATAAGAAGCCCCAAAGAAAAGGAAATTTCTTAGTTCCACATTCTACTTTAAAATCACGGGTGTTGTTTTGGAATCTGTGCACAAGACAGTCGGAAGAGATTTCAGAGAATTCTTATAATCACAATGTTAGATGGCTGCCCACTACGTCCCCATACAAAATCATTGAGAAGGTGAAAATTCCTATAACTGTGGAGGAGCGACTATTCCATGTAGTTTAAAGCAAAGAGTGATAGAATAGGGCCATGTGTCAACATCCAGAGGATGGTAAATCTGCCAGAGCAACTTTTAGGGAAGCTCTTCATAGGGGGTCAGATTGGCATTTCTCATTAGTTAAGACTGAAATGATTTGGGTTATAATATTTTTTAGGTCAGAATTTTAACTGTCCTTATAATTAGTTCACATGCATTTAGAGAAGCTAATAGCTACCCATTGAATCTTCTGGAAATTGCATGAGCAGAATGTTTTCAATGTTCTGCCATAAATTCAGCCATACAGAGTACACCTTCATTTGCTTTCATGTTCTTCTCAACACACACATCGGTAAATGTGAGGATTTATAGGACTTATTACCTCATTTCCTGCCTCCTCCTTTCCTGCCACTTTTTTTGTTGAGTTTTAGTTTCCATAACCCCTTTTTTTTGATGCCTGGGAGCCTCTGGATATTTTCAGCCTGCTTCTACCTCAGGAACTGGGCCGGCACCTAGAGTCCAATTGTTTTAGGTGTTGCTCTGATTAACACCTTCCTCCCAGGGCCTTTCATGCTGAAAGAGCTGTGGCAATTTGGAAGATCGAGGTCTTAATGTTAACTAGCCATGGGAGAGACAGAAATGATGTTCCCAGGAAGCATTATCCCTGGAAAATACCAAGGCTGGAAGAAATAAACATGTAAATTCAGTCAAAGGGGTTCAATGAGTTAATGAGGGGTTAAATGGGCAAAGATTTAAACACAAGGGTTTTGTCTCCAAAAAGAGCAATGCTATTTTTCAGGTTGGTAATTGAGGAGTTAAGCTTTTAGGAGCTCAAAGAATAACAGTTAAAATACTGAGAGCCCCACCAGTTGTTCTGACCTTTATCTCGAGGGCCCAAATCCAGACAAGGGTCTTAATTAGCTGCAGAGAAATCTAGAGCTTTGGCAACAAACCAGCAGACATTAAAGAAGCAAAACAACCAGTAAATAAAAGGGCCTTTTTTTTTTTTTGGTCACAAATGTTAAATAGAGTGACATTTATATAACCTTTCAGTGTTTCTGTTTCTCAATTTGTCATTTAAAATCTTTTTTTCAATTTCTCATTTCTTTGCTTATTCCCTTTTTTTCTGTATCTCTCAGTATCCTCTTAAACTTGACTCTTTTCCACGATCTTCATCTTATTGTCTTGTTTTTCTCATCTGCTTATAGTCTCTCAAATGTTTTAAAATACATTTTGGAGCACTTTCTATATTTTTATCATAAAGTGAATACATGTTTATTGTAAAAATAATTTCAAACAGTGTAAAGGGGAATGTTTGGGTGCATTTTCTTTGTGTTTCACAGGATTCTAACGCCATACACAGTAAAAATTTTTAATAAAGAAATATAATTTTGCAACTCACCTTTTTAATTTACTGTTAAATCTTGCTATTTATTGAGGTAGCTTGGATTAATGTAGGTGATGTGACTCTCAGTGTTGTTTTTTGTTTTAGAATTTCGGCATGATTTTTAAACCCTTGAAATGAACATTTTAAACTCTATATATGTTTTCATGTATATAAGCTCTGTGATTTATAGACTATGGTTTTATTTCTAAGTATAACCTCTATGGTATATAGGCTCATGTCTTGTGAACTGTTATGAAATATAATTATTATGTTTTTCTGCTCTTGCCATTCTTGCTATTTTCATTTTTGGTTAATTCAGAGTTGACAATCTCTTTTCTTTCCCTTTCCCATTCAGTTTTCCTCCCTGTACTGGTTTGGAACTGAAAGGGCAAAGGACGCACTATTGGTATAGTGCATTGACATCTGAGAAGACAGTGTCAGCAGGAGGACCTCTCTGACCTTCTACCACTTTCTCCTTCAGCCTTGGAAGCATTTGTTGCCCTTTCTCTAAATTGAGTCATAAGTTCGTCTTCTCAATACCCAAAGGTGAAGTGTGAAGATGTTGGGATGTTCCCATAATATCATACCCCCTTTTGTCTAATTATGCATCTAGATGACTCCAGTTTTCATTAAAGCTAAGCATAAAAGTGTGCATTTCCCTGCTTCTGTGTGTCTTTGTATCTGAAGGCTCTTGTGTCTTGTAAATCTTCCAGTCAGAAATTTCTTATGTTTTTCTCTTGTCTTAGAGTCTTAGCCAAGAGACTTGAGTTAGAAGTTGCAGACATTGTTTTCGGTTCTTTAGTGTTCACCCTAGACATTTCACACGTGTATATGACCTAATACAACTATGTTAATGACACTTGCTGTCCTATTAGACAGTCAAAACTTAAGAAGATTAAGAAGGAATTATCTCCTTTTGATGCAGATGCCATGGCTCTCAGACATTTATAGCTCCATCTTGGTTTTTTTTTTTCAGTTCTACAAATTAGATATTTTAGTGTTTAATGCAGCTAATGATCCCCTCCCTATCATTCTTTCTTATCTTCTTGTATCTCAGGCCCTATTTTGGTGTAGTTGTTATTGTTTTGGATAGCCATGCTTGAGAATATCATTCATTCTATGAAAATCAGTTGATAAGAAATAACTTGGTTATTTTTTCTTTCAGAAAATATACTTCTTTTGTTCTTGTTCTTCATAGTCCTTAAAATTCTAGGTTTGTTAAAATTCCTCTTTACTACCTTCTGACTTCTAATGCTGCGTGTCATTAATTTAACTGAAGATCAGCTTTCTGATCTTTCTGGTTACTTTTGAGAGCTTTGGTTTGCTTGTGGAATCTTTCTGCATGATATGAGTTGTGAATTTTATTTTATTAATCCTTGAAATGCACTGGGCTTCCAGATCTGCAGCTTGGTAAATACTTTCCAGTTCTTGGATGCTTCTGCCATACTTTCTTTAATTTATTTTCCTGGAACTTAATTAGATTTGCTGTATATCTCTTTGTATCCTCCACATTTTTTTAAAACCTCTTTTGTGGATGTCTCTTTCTGCTGAGTTCTTGGTGACTTACTTTCCCATTTCCATATTCCCTCTTCAATTATGCTTGAGCTGTACTTTCACCCATTTAGTGATTGCATTTGACTTCAATTTCATGTATTTTGAAGTTCTATTCTTCTTTTAGAAATATATAGGTAATCTTTGATAATATCTTAATCCTTGTAATCTGGGAAACATCTAAAATGTTTTTTAAATATGTAAAATGTGTCATCATACCTGGTTACTGTCATTCTTCTTTGATGGCTGCAGGTCTGTCACTCAGATTCTTGGACTGGCTGTTTCTGCTGATTCCTGCTTGGGGCAGCTCATTTTCTCATTTTTCTGGTGATCTCAGCTCATGTTCTATGCAATTTTATTTGTTCTTTGAAGTCTAAACTGTGTTTTTCCAGAGAGGATTTGTGGGCTCACTAGCCAACATCATATTAAATTTTTATCTTAAGTTTTCATAAGTCCCAGTAGTAATGAATTGTAGCCCCAAATATGCATAAAAATAGGTTTGTTGTTGGGAATCAGTGGGGGAGGATTTTCTTTTTTATGCTTGAACCTGTCATAGGCTGAGACATAAAGAAGTATTTTCATCCTCCTCCTCTGAGATCTCTTAAAGAATATACTAATCATAGATATCACTTTTGCAGTCATCTTTTTTTTTTCTTCCGTGGTACTAGGGATTGAACTCAGGACCTTGCACTTTCCAGGCACATGCAGCACCACTGAGATACATTTCTGACCCTATAGTCTTGATTTTATGACTTGACTTGACCCAGGGTGTGCTTCTTTTCTCACCATCTGTGGGTTATTAAGATAGAAAATCTAAGTATGCAGCACCTGGCATACATCCCCAGAGTCAAACAGTGGTCTTAGACTTGGTTAGCTTTCTGATGTGAGATTTTGCATCTTACCTGGCTTTAAGAACTCCTCACTTTTCACCATTAATCTCTGCAATTAATAGGGCTTTTTCACTACAACAAAATTAAAAGCTTTTGTTCACAAGAGAACACTATCAATAAAGTTAAAAAAGCCAACCCGGTGAATGGGAAAACATATTTCCAAATTATATATCTGAAAAGTAATTAATATTCAGAATGTACAGTGAATATTTATAACTCAACAACAAAACACTGAACACTATGACTCAAAGACTTCCAAAGAAGGTATACAAATGGTCAATAAACATCTGAAAATATACTCAACATCACGAATTATTGGAGAAATACAAATCAAAACCAAAAAAGAACTCCACTTCACATCCTTTAGGATGCCTTGTGGTATTAATAATGATAACAAAACCTCAGAAAATACAAGTGCTAGTGGCAATGTGCAGAAATTAGAACTGTGATGTTCTGTTACTGGGGTTGGAATGTGTGCACCTTTTATAGGAAATCAAATGATTGTTCTTTAAAAATTAGAATTATCATGTGGTACAGCAATTCTATTTCGGGGCATGTAACTAAAAGAATTGCAAACAAGTACACAAATATCTGTACACCCATCACCCCAGCAGTCTACATTAGCCAAAAGGTGGAAGCAACAGAGTTGTCCATCAACAGAAGAATGGATAAGTGAAATGAGGTATGTTCATCCATAGAACATTGTTCAGGTATCAAAAAGACGGACATGCTGACATATGCTATAATATGGATGAATCTTGAAAACATGCTCTGAGAAATAAGGACTATTCTTATAGTATTCCTCGAGTATGAAATCTCCTCAAATTCATAGAGAAAAAGAGCCAGCAGACAGGGGGCTGGGAGTTAAACATAGAGGATTCCAGTTTTAAAAGATGAGAGAGTTCTGGAGTTGGGTTGATGGTGATGTTTGTACAGCCATATGAATATACTGAAGACCTCTGAAAAGTGGCTAAAATGATGACTTTTATGCATATTTTACTACAGTTAGAAAAAGAAATGATGCTTGCTATGTTTTATTCAGAAGTGTTCTGTTCTAAGACCCACAGTTTTCTACAATGAAGAATGGAATTGACAGCCCCATGGGACTGACTTTTCTTCCAAGTTCCCGGGGTCTTCTGGGTCCTCAACTTGTGTCACAGGTCCTTATAGTATGGAAACAAAGGTGAAAGCCCAAGAATTCAACATCCTGCTTCACCAAGTGGTCTGCACCATTCCCTTCTCTGACCACTCCAGATTAGCCATTTATTTCACATTATATCATTTACATACATCTTCCTCTATGATCTTTGGTCCTATCTACTCTTCCGTGTTTCCTTGAGGAAGGAGTTCATACTGTCCATCAGAAGCCCTGGACAAATTCACGTGTAAGAGGAATTTGATTTGAATTCTTCACTCCTCTTGAGTGTATGTATAGGTAATTCATTCACTCATGTGGTCACGTGTTCCTCAACATTTATTGTTGTATGAACTAGGCCTTATATAGGCACTAAGCTTATAAAAACATTTCCTGCCTAAATTTCAATGGGAAGAAGCAGTAAGTTAAGTGGCTGCAGGTAATATGTTGACTGAAAATAGGAAACAGGGAAATGGTTAGATGTGTCCTCTAGGAGGGTTAGGTTGGTGAGGGTGGTCAGGAAGAGAGGGCCTGGGCACACGGGGGATTGAGAGGGGTTGAGAGCTGATAGTCGTGATGAGGAAACCACGGATATGTGGGGAAGACTATCTCCCTTTCCCAAAGGAAGGGAAATGGCAAAGACAGAGCCTCTGAGACCAGACCAGTTTGATTGGTTATCTGCATCCTGTCAGAGATAACTGCAGTTCAACTTCTTGAGCACTATCTTGGTGAGTATTACTCTTTTTTTTTTGAAACATAGTCTCGTTTTGTAATTCAGGCTAGTCCTGAGCTCACTATGTAGCCCAGGCAACCTCGAACTCACAGCAATCCTCCTGCCTCTGCCTCCTGAGTGCTGGAATTCAAGAATGAGCTACCACGCTGGGCACTGTGGTATGTGGTTACTGGGGACTGAACTCTGGACCTTGTGCTTGCAAGGTAGGTGTCAGAACCACTGAGCTAAATTTCCGGCTCTGAATATTACTCTTAATGGATATGACTTCTTAGACTATGAAATAATAGTAGCCAGCCCATCATTTAAATCAGCCACAATTACTTTCAACACTGAAATCAGATCACCTTCACTTTAGTTACATCCAGAAATTGGGGAGTGTTTCTTTCTACTTGCTCTGTTGTAGCTTCATTAAACAGGTAAACTCTGAGGGCTGTCACAATTTTTCTGAGGACTAAAAATAAACACAGCTCTGTGTATGAATAAAGCATTAGTGTGTCTGCATAATTCAGGTTTCTTGAGTAGTTGGGAGCTTGAACTTTGAATTCAGACATAGCCCACTTTGCATAGAGCTGTAAAATATCACTGCCTTTGTACGCTTAGTGGACGATAGTCCCGGGCATAATCATAGAGACAGCAGAGAGAAGTGTCAGTCGGTTTGCCAGTTCAGACTTTCTTTCACTGGGAACAGTCATAGGTCTTGGATACGTTCGCGGTCTATGTTTCTGCTTTACACACCACCCAGTTAGTGCCCCATTTCATCCGCTCACCTGTTGTTGCTTTGTTCTGAACTTGATGGCTGTTGTTTCAATCCCTCTCTCACATACACTTTCTGAGTGAGCCTGATCACGCCAACTCCGTGGTTCAGGGGTAGTTGGAACGTTGCCATGGTGTCTGCATTGCTTGACTGAAGAAAAGTAGGTCCTGTAATTATTTTATTTTCTCCTCAGCGTGTGATTTGTTATTGATGACACATATGTAGAGTGCTTTCTCCATTAGGCTGACTGAGCCGTCGACAATGGATTCATGTCACTGTCACTAGGCTGGAAGCTACAGTATGTTAGGCAAGTTGAGCGTGGATTTTTTTAATATGCCTGAAATAACTCTGTTCTGACAGATGTTCCTGGGTGTTTGCTGAAGTCATGTCTGTGGCTCACAGGAAGCCTGGGAAATTAAAGATGAGAAAGATAGGTTAGTCAAGGCTCCAGAAGGAGAGATTATAAAAGACATACACAGGAAATTTTGAATAAAGAACACCCACCCATCTCCTCATTTTTTCTTCAGATTTTACCTTCTCTTTGCTCCATAGAGATACATTCAAGACACAAGCTATTAAAGATTTAAAAAATTCCATATTAAGAGAGCTATCCTTTCATGGTGCTCATTTACAAAGTAAATCCAACATATATACAACAAAAGACTGATAGTAAATTAGAGTGGTCTTTTCCTCTCCTTCATAAAAAAGATGCATATCACAGTGTTTACTTGTTAGACCAATTATTTTGAAAACCAGGTTTCAAGGAAAAAGTCACTCTCTGGCAGAGACCTTACATGACAAGTTGCGTTCCACAGTGGATTAAAATGGTTGAGAGGAGATGCTAACATAACTTCAACTACGGCAGTGTGAACACACCACTGTAATAATTCATTTAGAATGATGACACCTGAGACCTAATTTAAAAGTCCTAGATGAATACCAGTCTCACATTCAACCCTGAGGGCTGCTGCAAACATACCTAAGAAAGTCTAAGAACCGTAGTGAGTCTAATTGAATTGGACTTAAACGGACCATTGAGATGGCCTTGCCGAGCTCGGGGGAATTCATATTGTCTATACTGTATCAGAATCACAGCTTGAACTGAATAACTGGTTACATTCAATCATGTTACTGTAACTCATGCTTGAGGTAAAGGGGAAACCTTTTGCTATCAGCAAGACTGGATGGAAAACAATTTCAAATCACTTTAAACCCAGTTGGCAACTACTTTGCCAATTATGGAATCCAGTGGGAAAGGTGGGTACGAGGGCTCCGGACTAAATGATTTATGTCAGACATCCGGGCCTCCCGAGGCACTCGGGAGTATGTGCGGGGGAGGGGCGCGTGGCTAATTATTTCTCCTAAGAATACTTTAGTGAGGTAATTTGCGCTTGCAGATGAGTCACACCGCAGGCTGGATGAAAGGTGAGGTAAGCACAGAAATTCCTGAGATCCCATTTAGAGATGGAGGAGGGAATCCGAGGACTCGGTGCACTTTCTCATGTCTTCACGCAGAAGCATTTGGAGATATAAAAATATAAAGAGCGAACTTAGGTCTCTGCTTTAACAGGCAAGTTAGGATCAGAGTGTGTAATTTGTACTGTGTGTGTTGCTCTGGCTGCTTAGAAGACAGACTTTGGGCCTTTGATGAGCTATCGCTCCCGAGATGGATAAGTGCAATCTGTCTTTTTTCCTCTATAAGGACCTGAGGCGTGCGCTCTCTCTCTCTCTCTCTGTTTCCCTCATCCTACTTTATTTTTGATGACTCCGGATGCAGAGATGATGAGAATTCTTATACTACCTAGTGCCTTCCAAAGAAGGGTGTGACATTTTCAGGGGTTTCTGTATGACGCTCCCCAGCTGAGAAACGATCCCGAAAGTCACCCCAAAGGTGATTCCTCCGCCCCCACGCAAGAAAGGTAGTAGAATCCCACTACAGAAACTTACAGGGGCGGAAGGCATATCTGTTTCTTTTGTCGACCTTTCGGGTCCTTTTGTTACCGGAAGCGCTTTAGTGGTGTTTTTAGTAATCTGGGGTAGACTGGGGGTTCTGTGATTATACAGCGTGAGAGCCAGCACCGAGGGGCCTTGCTGGGACCCCCTGTGAGCATGCTGGAAAGAGGCTGGCTCTCTCGCCTTCCGTTCGTGCCTTTGCTCTCTTAGCAGCTGCCTCCCATCATTAGGGCTAATATAGTGGATTAAACTTTGAGGCTAGCTGGCGGCTCTGAGTACCTCTCTAATAGTTTCCATTGTGCACATCCCGAGAAAACACTTCTGACCAATGAACCCCCAACTGCAAATGACACAGGCAAGCTTCAGTGAAAATGACACCACTGGAGGGAAACTCGCACTCATGTGGGATGTCTCCTCATGGGGGAAAGAAGGCCATTTCTACAGTTACACCGAAGGGATGTCGTCACGTGGCATTTGCTCATCCAAGGCGCGGAACAGAGCAGCGGGGTAGTTCGTTTGCTCACAAGCTAACTGTGTGCTCTGCTGCATGAGGTCAAAATAAGAACCCAGCACAGCCAGGGGCCCCGAGACGCCACGGTGTCCCCCGCTCAGCCTCAGGGAGGATGGGGAACATGGGTGTCAGAGAATCCAAATGAAATCATGACCCAAGTCCACAGTCAGTCCCGTGAAATGCAGAGCATGTGACAAATGCTGGAGTTAAATATCATCAGCAGAGGGTGGGCCGCACGGGAAGAATCTGGGGACTCGTCATCCAAGGAGCTACGTTCTCGTTCTGGGCTGCAACTCAAGACAAATGTTGGTGTCCAGGGAGGCCCTTCATTTTGCCGTTTCCCTCCGCTTCCTTTTAACAAGAGGGCCACAGGCCAGATGCTTCACTGATTGCTCATGGGAGGTTTGGTTTGCCTCAGGATTTGTGTTAAGCAACGGGAGAGTTTTAGTAATAAGACAGATATGGTCTTGATCCTTTTGGGCTTTATCCCTTAGTAATGTAAACTAACACATAATATGTAAATTTCCAATGATGCATTTTTTAGGAAGCAGGAAACATTCAGTGCTTTGGGGAGATGTGAATCAGGTTGAGCAGTCTGGGAGAGCTCTTCTAGGGGATTTGCTTAGATTGAGCCCGAAGGACAAGGAGCTGGCCAGGTAAAAATGGGCGTAGGATGAGGCACAGGGGAATTTGACAGGCAGACAGCATTTTTGAAGGCTCTTCAGCACAAAAGAAGTCAAGACAGGATGCTGGCTCACAAAAGAATCAGTAAAGATGTGGCCGGTGGGAGGGTGATGCCTGACGTGGAAGCTTTCAGGCTGCATCTTGAGGGCAATGGGAGGCTACTGATGGGGCTGATACTCCAACTCTGCCCCTGACCAGGTACGCCATGGCTTTCCGTACAGCTTTAGCTCCTCTGGGAGCCACTAGACAGATCCCAGAGGCACCATCTAGTGATCCCAGAATTCAGCTCCCATCTGCCGCTTGTTGAAGCTGGGCATGTGCAGGGGAATTTGCTTGCACGGGTGAGATGTAGTCCCTCTAGCCTCAGGCTGCTGCCCTGAAATCAACCAGATCAGACGTGATGTCAGAGTCTTCAGTCTTTTGCTGGATTCATTCAGAGGTCATCAGTGCAGTTAGAGACTGGGCTGTCTGCCCCTCACCATGTAAGAGGCTGGGAAAAGGATCTTCTGGAATGTCGGCCTCTCCTGGACCACCTCCTGGAGGGCTGGACTTTCTGAGACTTCCCTTCGGGGGCAATGATGGGAATACAATAGGTATGGGCTGGGTCCTTTTTGTCTTATGCCTAATTTATTTTTTGGTGTGTGCACCCCTGGGGTAAAGAAGGGAAGAGGCTGTGACTGGACCTCATTCAGAGGGAGTCCCTATGGCAGGGCATTAGGTGGCCTCTGATACCGGTGCTAGCCCTGCCTGGAGCTCCACTAGAGCATTCCCATCCCTTCTTCCATTTGGAAGTCTCTACAGCTTTGTGAAATAACCCCGAGAGACAAGACACTTACTGTATGGATGAGCAAATGGGGCTCTGGCAGGTAAATTCCTTGTCCTTGTCACACAGCAAGGAAGTGGAAGAGCTAAAAATGAAATCCAGTGGTACAAACTCCCAAGTCCAGATTCCCAGGTAAAAAATCCTTTCCTACCTTCTCTCCAAGCTTCTGTTCTGTTATGGTTGAAACATGGAGTCCTCTAAAGACTCGTGTATCGAGATCTTAATTCCCAAAGCCGCAGTGTGCAGAGGTGGTACCCAGAGAGATGGTTGGATCATGAGGACACCAACTTCAGCACTGAACTCGTTGACGACGAGCTGATGGGTCAGTGCATTTGTTGGAAGTGGGCCCCAGCTTGAGCAGGCAGGTCACAGTGGGGGACACTGCTGTCCCCAGCACCTGTCTTTCTCTCTCTGATCCTTTCCTTGTTGCTCTGCTTCTTGGTGTTATGAGGTGAACTGCATTCCTCTGCTATACCCATCTGCCGTGCAATTGGCAACTGCTTTGGAACTGGCTGACCCTAGGGTCAAACCTCTGAAACTGAGCTGAATTCAACCTCTCTTGCCTGAAGATGCATATGCTAGGTATTAAGTTACAGTGAGGAAAAGCTCACCGATACATGTATGTTGGGTGGGGCAGAATGAAAGAAGGGAAAAGTCTCCCAATTTGCTTGCTCCGTTTTCTTGCTTGTGAGAGGATGTAAATAAAATAATTCCAACCCCATAGAGCAGGGGTGACCTGTCGCATCAGAGGGGAGGTCTGCTTGCCAGTGGCTCTAGCATGGCTGGGGTGACTATCTGCTCCCACTTGTCTTCAGCCAGACTGCACCGGCCAGCTTGAGTTTGTTTTTTCTGTTTGTGCAAAGTGCTAGTTGTCCTCTGCCCCTTTGGAGAGATGGGTCATGAAACTTCTTTAGGAAATGTCCTTGCATTCAGAAAGAGCATCATTTTTTTTTAGTTTTTTTTTTTTTGTGTGTGTGTGTTAAGATAAGGTTTCGCTTTGTAGTTCAGGCTGACCCTGAACTCTCTAGGTAGCCCATGGTAGCCTCAAACTCACAGCAATCCTCCTGTCTCTGCCTCCTGAGTGCTAGGATTACAGGCATGAGCCGCTACGCCTGGCCAAGAGCACCACTTCTTAAGTCTTCATTTATACAACATCTGAACATCTATCTAGGCTTTCTATAGAAACAGAATCAATAAAATGTACATATGATTGTAAGAGAGGATTCGTCGGATTGGCTCACATGATCAGAGGTTGGATACAGTGGTCATCGGATTGGCTCACATGATCAGAGGCCAGATACAGTGGTCATCTGTAGGCCGGAGAGCTGGGATCATCCATAGTAGTTCAGTTCAAGAAGCTGGAAGCCTCGAACCAGAGGAGCCAATCATGGAGTTCCTGACTGGAGCTCCTGTCAAGGCCTGGAGGATGCTGGGAGAGCTGCTGGTGCAAGTTCATGCTCAAAGGCTGAAGGATCTAGTGTCTGATGTCTTTGAGTTATGGCAGTAGCAAAAAAAAGTTGCACCTGTTTAAGAAGACCTGGGTTTGATTATCCAAGCAAACTCCCTCTCTCAGTGCTATGATTCGCCTTCTGGTTTGTCTCTGGAAGCGGCCTCCCACACACGCCCAGAGGTGAGATTCACCAGCTTTTGAAGCATCGCTCAGTCCATTCACACTGACAGCCAACATGAACAGCCATCCCACGTTTGGAACACACCCACTCCCCACCCTCCGGTCTTGTGGAGGAGGAGTGCAGAAAAAGGAGAGATAACGGCAACAATTTAGACAATGGTTGTGCTCCAGTCTGTATATTCTCCCATAGAAAGTTATAGATCCTGACTAATGTAGACATAAAACAAAAATAGGGGAAATAATATTCTCAGTAAATTATTATTCATCTTTTCATATCAAGGAAATGAACAGAAGTGATTTGAAATGAAAGCAGATGTGATCCATTGTGTTAAGGCTTCTTTAATGATTTCAGTTTTTGGGATTTTGGGGATGTTCTTCTGATTGAAGAGAGCCCAAGAATGAAATATAGAAGAAGCACTACCCATCCAGAGACTAAATGATAAATCACTGAAAAAGAGATAAAGATCCTTAAAAACCTAACTCACAAAGACTAACTCCATATATCAGAATCAGTATGATAAATTTTTTTTAGTAAATTATTTTTAAACTAATTTTTAATGAAGAAAAGATATCCGCAGGATCGTCCAGGGTTTGTCTTAATCATTTTCCTTATCATGGAACAAAATACCTGATACAACTGAAGACAGGAGAGGTTGATTTGGGCTCATGTGTCACTTCATGGTTTGCTGGTTTCAAGGGAAGATGGCGGGGCAGAGGAGGGACGGTGGAGGAAAGGCTGCTCATGTCATGGCTTCCAGGAAGCAGGTGAGGGAAAAGGCAGGAGCCAGAAAGGCAAATCTTTCCTTCTGGTTTATGCTTCCAGTCCCTTGGCTCTGTTGACCAGGTCCTGCTTCCTATCAGCAAGTCAATTATAATGCCCCTTAATACAATAACTGTTCAAACTCGTGATGGTTTGGGGGCTATTTTAGATCTAAACCATAATGGTTCAAAATGCCATTTTACAATATACCAATGATGGATCAATAGTCAAGCATGATATTGCTTCCCTTAAGTGTTTTGGCTGGACTAGACCTTGGACCGGTTACTGTTTTGTGTTATGTGCAAGAAAGCCCTGCCTATTTTAGGTCATGAGAGGAGAGGTTCAGAGAAGCTCTGGACAAGTTTCTGCTTTGAATTGTGCACAGGATTATTTTCTTCGGATTAATGAATGGGACTGTCCCCAGTGGTGAAAGGCTATTTATTTGAAGGGCACACAAAGCTACCAGTCAGGGCTGACAGGTTCTTCACAGGGGCTCACCACAAGCACTTCTGGCTTAGGTTTCCCCCTCCCCCCAGGCGAAACTTGACTTGTTGGATAATTTGTATGACACAGAACAGAGCAAAGAGAGGGAGCTCTCATGGGTAGTTCAGGCAGTGTTAGCAGAGTCAGATGCAGGACAGTGCGAGAGATCTATTTGTGTGCTGGAGATTTGAGGAGCCAGCATAGGGCCCTGGTCCCGGTCGATGTCCCTCAGAGGCCAGCCGAAGGCCTAGAGCCCACAACAACGTGCTCTGTAGGTCCGTGCCCGCGTAAGGAGAGGAGGAATCCGCGATGGAAGACCGAAGGACCCGTGCAGGAGAGTCGAAGGCCGGCCCAGCAGGCTGAAAGGCTTTACTGGAAGCCCAAGAATCAGCACCGAGAACCAGGAGACAAGCTCCAGGGGAAGGCCAGGCCCGTAGCTCCTCCCCGGAGAACAGCAGGCGTCCTGGTGAAGACCGCAGCAGCCAGGAGGACAACCGGATCTTCCCCAGGGACACCGGCTACAGCCCTCCGCTATATTCCTCCTCTATGCCTTCCCCAGGAGCGGCTACCAGCCCAGCTGAGCGCTGCCACCGCGCTGGCCTCCTGTGACTCCACCGCCGTGGCGGGCGGGCGGGCTGATGGCCGGAAGCCCGGGACAGTGCTGGGAAAGGGTCTCCTCGTTTCTTCCTTCCTCCTTCTCTCCTTCCATCCTTTACCTTTTCCTTCCCTTTCTCCTTTTTTTTAAAAAAAACTTTTTTCTTGTTCCTTTTCCTCTTCCTTTCCTTCGTTCTTTCCCTCCCTTTGCTTCATTCACTCTCTCTTTCTCCCCCTCGCCCCAGTCCTGCGTGTGCATCCAACCTGTCTAAACTCTGTACGGGCAGGATGTTGGGCCCTGGCAATGCCAGGTAACTCAGGGCAGTCTGGTCCTCAGCCTCAGGCGGGCAGTGCCCGACTAGTAGAGAGTGACCTCAGCACTGAGCCTGGCACCGGGAGCAGTGGCCTCTCACTTGGTCTCCGGGGAGGTGGCTGCCCGTTCCTGCAAAGGCCGGTCAGGAGGCTGACTGGATGGAGCTTCCCCCTGGGGATGGGAGCACCAGGCAGGCAGGCCAAGGCAGGACCGAGCTCAGCTTCTGCGATACTGAGGGGCCCGGTGCGCTGAGCCCAGGGTCCATCTGCCTGAGTCCGGTGTTCCGGTAGCTTTCTGGCAATAGTTTGAAAATCTCGCTTGCTAAAACCCAGTTTCACAATTTCCTTGCCTCACTTTGCAAAGAGAGCCTGGGCGTTTTATTTGTTACCCACTGCTTAATTGTGGTAACTCGCAGCACAATTAAGGTCTTATTGAGGAAGAAAAGGCTTTGATCACCTTTAACAACTCTTGGAACCTCTCAAAGTGCCTCTGCTAATTCTCACCTCTTTTAATAGTGTGGAGATGTTCACTCACTCCTGTCCCGCCCGCGCGTGGACCCTGCCTACAGCTCCCCAGGCACAAATGTTCACTGACTTAATTATCTCGAAGCTTTTGTTAAAATAATATCCGCGTTATCAGTAGCATTGGCTTCCAAGCGGACCTGGCGGGAGCGGGCGCTGTGACCAGAGAACTCAGCTGGCGCTGGGCCCGCAGCAAACACCCCGCCGCCCCTCGGCTCCCGCTGGAGGGAGACCCGGGCGTCCAGCTCTGCGCTGCGGCTTCCGGAGCCCGTACAGGGCCGGGCTGGGGCTGGGCTGCGAGAGTGGAGCGTATCTCGCGCATCCCTGTGGTTCTTGCAGCGGCCCCAGAGAGATTCCTGGGCCTCTTCTCCAGATGCGGGAGGTGCTTGGGGCCTGGGGCGAGGACTCTGCACCGGGCTCAGCCATGCTCCTGCTCCTTTGTCTGCTCACACGGCGGGCGCAGCCTCTTTGTACCCCGAGAGGCGAGCTTCTGACTGACTGGGGTGTTTAATAGTAAATGAGGCTCACAGGTTCAGGAAGTGACTGCTTGGCTGGGCAGCTGGTTGCTCAGAGGAAGAGCACGCAGCTCTCCAGGGGACCCTGGGGGAAGTAGGGCGGTGGTGGGCAGGAGGCGGAGGTCCAGGGGCTGTGGCTGGAGGGAGGCCTGGCTGCAGCGGGCAGGCGCAGGACTAGCTGCTTTGCGGACTTCCGGGGGGCTGGGGCGCAGGTACTGTGGCTTCCCATCTGGCGCTGGGCCCTCAGGTGACCGGCAGGTCCCCATGTCCTGATGTGAGAGGCTCAGTGAGGAGCCTTTCGGATGTGCCCGGCCCCTGCCCACGTACCCACCTGCCCCGTGCCCCTGTGCTCCAGCAGCCTCACGGACGCTGCTCATCAGCCGGTCCTCCCTCCGGACGATATTTCATCCTTTCAGAGACCTGCTGGTCACCCGCTGTCGGAACCAACTGGTCTCGGAGTTGCTTATCTTGAAACTGGGTCTCCTTATGTTGTCTGGGCTGTCGCAAACTGTGGGATCACATTCCTGCCCTGCCTCTGCCCCTCTACTAGTTAGGACTACAGGTGCATACTGTACTTGGCTTGTTATTTACTTTTTCCATCACCTGTTACACTAGCATAGTGCCAAGGTCAAAGTCAGTCAGACTTTAGTCTGACTGCATCGTTTATCAGCTCTGTGGCTTCGGGTTAGTGACTTCACTGCTCTGAGGCTCAGTGTTTCCCTCAGTGAAATGGGCACAAGAAGACCCCTTCATGGACTGTTGTGAGAGTGACATGGAGAGTGTGTTGCATAAGACGAATTAGAGTGATGAGCTGTCCCTGGTAGGTGCACACTCTGTGAAGACAGGAAACATTTTATCTTGTTCTCTTCTGTCTCCTCAGGTACCTGCAGGGCTCTTGGTTGATATCCCTGTAATGGACAGTGGTGCTTGGCCTGACATAAGCCACCCCATAGCCCCGGTGGGATGAGCTTTCCTTCCTGGGGGGCATGGAAAGGCCCTGGCATGTCTGGCCCGGGAGGCTGTATTCCCTCACCGTTTCGGAGCCCTGAAACTTGGCCTTCAGTTTGGGGGCTTCAGTTTTGTTCAGCTTCTGGTTGGAGCTGAACATCCAAGCTCCCCCAGGAAGGGCTGACAGTGACTCTGGGCAGCTTTCAGATGAGAAAAAGAATTAACAGTGTACTCTCCAATTTTTGATCTTTGTTAGTGTGAAAGGTTAAACATTTGCCTCTTCTAGTTTACCTACTTCAGTGATAGTTGACCACCTTTTCTGTGGATGTCCTGTTGGATGAAGAGAAGAGACGTTGCTAGCTAAGGAGAAGTTTCCTTGGTCTCCTTATGTTTTGAGGAGATCAAACCATCCGCAATATAACAGATTTCAAGCTCTAGAAAATTACATAAAGCTTTTTCTAACTTAAAGTGATAAAACAATATGAAAAAACGTAGGCCTCTATCTCTCCATTATTTTATATTTTACCCTTCCCAGAGATTCACAAAGAATTTCAGACCCTGGTCCGGCCTGTGATTTATTGCTGTGGTCTGGAAACTCTATTTGATATGGAAGAAAAATATAATTGGCTTCAAGTTACTGGAATAATTTAATCAGGACTTACTTTAAATATCTGATTTTGGCAAGGCTATTAGAATTTTGTCATCCTGTTGTTCTTGCCTTCTGTGATGTTTCTAGTTACTAATAATTTTTTCACTATCTTCTTTGTTTTCTCTTATTGGCTTGGGAAGAAATTAGTTTCTGAGGACGAGAGATTAGGATGAAACTATTTCTGAATTTGTCCTAGAATACATGGTTTGGTACCTACTTGATAAATGAGAAATACTTGTTGAACTGAGTCATTAAAAAAACTTTCTTCATATTTAATTCCTTTTTTCAGCTCTAATATATAGTTCCCATTGCAAATAAAAATTCCATGAGCTTTGTTTTTGTCAAGATGGCTCTGAGCTCACCTCTCCCTCAGAGTGAAGCTAAGGTGTAAGTAGTTTCCCAGGATCCCTTACAGAATCAGGAAAGGCCACTGTTAAGTAAGTGTCCCCTTCTTGCTGTACCAGCTCTCCAGGGACAAGGCGGGAGACAACTGTATCTGAAGGGATCCCAGGACAAGTCTCCCTCTGCACCCAATTTGGGGACAGAGAGCCCTGAATTAATGTCCATTTTTGGAAGGTGCATAGACCTGTTAAGACCTGCCCTGTGAGTGCCCCGGAGACAGCAGCTTACTCTCCAGAACTCTTGTTTTTTTAAAAAAATCTCCCAGACTTGTTTTCTTCAAGCAGCAGGGGACTGGGGAGGGAAACACGAGACGCTTCTCATGTGGATCCTAAGGAGCATCCCCACACATTTTACAACCAGTCATTGAGACCCGAAGCATAGATTCTTCAGTGTTTGTGACACCATGTCTAGGCGAGCACTGCTGTGCAGGTACCAGCTGCATTAGGCTCTTGACATAATCCTGTCCCTCTCTTCCTGCCGTGGCAAAGACAAAAGCAAGGCTGCCAGTAAACGTCAGGCTCTACTTGTTCATCATCAGCCCTGAGACCCATCTTCCATGCCTGCAGGTTAGCATGTTGTGCATGTAAGTAATGATTCTGAACCTGTTTGTAATGCTATGGTCCTTTTAAGAGAATGAAATGTTTGACTATGATAACATGGGTAGAAAATTGAATAATCAAAAATTTCCAAGCATGACTTCATTTATACCCAAATACATTGTCTAATCTACTTAAGAAAAAAAAATACTACTGTTCTAGTTCTGTTGTAATAGTTTAGCTAATGTTTAGATTTATTTTCTGAGAACATGGAATTTAAAAAATAATACAAGAGCTTGCTGTAATTATTATGGTACATTTCCATATTTTTATTATCAATTGAAAAAATTTATTCTCAATGATGTGATTTCTTAAAGTTTGTTTCCAGGAGAAAAATAAAAAGAAAGCACATGAAGTTAGACCAGGCTGATAAGCAGGTTTCCCTGCAGAGATCTCTTGTTATCTTTGTAAATAACTTGGTTTCTTGAATGCACTTTCTAAAAAATTTTTGGAAAATACAAAGTCGGATAAAGAACGAAAAGACAGTCGCTCAGTGATTGCTCTTTCGAAGCTGTCTAATACTCGCTCGGTGTAGAGGAAAAGCAGATACAGGGAAAGGGCAGCTCGCGCCTGTGGCGGACGTGCCAGTGCGCATGCTCGGACCTGCGCAGGGTCTCCTTCAGTTCTCCCGCTCCTTTTGTGATCGGGTATCTCCATCCGTTGGACCGTGAAAACTGAAGCTCCGAGACGTGCCTGCGTTGGGCTAACTGAAGTACAGACTGCTTCACCCAGCTCTAGCGTTTTTCTTTCCACTAGTCACAGAGAATCGTTTGCAAACCTCCTCTGCTGAGCTCAGGCACTAAGATGGACTTTCCTTTCCTTACATATGAAAGCAGTTACTCAAGAATCCACTGTAACGTGGTTACTGTGATGGGTGAGTGTGGTCTGAGGAGGAGAATGAGTCTGTCTACAGCACGCTGCCTTGAAGGCTGCTTTAGTCAAGGACTCTTTGGGAAAAGAAAGCCTCACACTGGCCACTTCCTAAGGAGTAAGAGTTCTCAACTCTGCTCTGCCTTGGTGCGGGGGTCAAATGTAGACACAGGCGAAGACAAGACCTGCTGTGTATGTGTGTGTGTGTGTGTGTGTGTGTGTGTGTGCATGTGTGTATTTTAAATAATTCCAGATGGGAAGATAAAACAATGAATACTATTTTTGAAAATTAGTTTAACATCTCATTTTCTTCTGCTTCCAAATTGGCCTCAGACAGAAGAGAATGTTGCATTTCCAGTTTGGGCTGAAGTTGGGAGCATGGCTGTGGTGGGCCGGGAAGGCTCAGGTTTTTCCCAATGTGTGCTCTCTGGGGCACACTGCCTAGGGGGGACCTGAGAGGGACCCGGTGGCAGGACACACACTCAGCGCTTCCTTTCTGCAGATGGCACTGGGGCAGCGCCTCAGCCTCCCTGTGGCACTGTCTCTTTCCTCAGTGCCCACTGATCACACCATATTTCTCTTCAGAGCTGGCTTCTCCTCTCAGCAGTGGTATTCCTCTTGGTGGGTGTCTATGCTATTGTGAAAGAGGGGGGATTTTTTTTCCTGGTATTTGAACAAATTTAATATATTTGAATATGTGTAAAATGAAATGTATTTGTCAAAGAGGAAAAATTAAATGAAGTCTCCCATTTTAATGGCCAGATAGGACACTGCTAAGCTGCTCTAAAAAGAGATCCCCCTCAGATTCAGTATATTAAATGAGAGAGAAGTTTGTCTCTGGGGCTCCTGTCTGGAGTTTGGGTCCGTAGACTTGTGTGGTGACCTGCGTCCTCTCCATCCTGTCACCTTGTCATCCTCTGGGGTCCTGAGGCTGCTGTGTTACCTTACTTGTTCTGTCTTGTTAGGAAGAGGGACTTCCTGGCACGGGGTTTCCTCCCGCTGGGCAGAGGTTGCCTATAGTATGTGTCTTCATAGCCTGTGGTCACATGACTGCCTGACACAGGGGGACTAAGTGGCCTTGTCGCCCACCGGGCTCAGTGGTAGGGGGTGCTCTAGTGCCCTAAAGAAAAGAAGCAGCATGGAGTCCAGGGGACAGTTGGTAATGTTTGCTACAGATTAAAAGGTTAAACATGATTTTACAGAAAACTAGTAGGTAACAGCACAAATTGTACACAGACGGGATGGAGCAAAATAGCAAAGGGGGCAGGAGAGTAACTGAGGCTCGGGAAATGCTGCACACGAGGATGGATCCCGCCTTAAGGTTTTCCTTCTACCTATGAAAGAGCGGACTGAGGGACGTGTGTTAGGAGCAGGTCTCCATGCCATGGCCCTGGTCTCCATGCCAGGGCCACTCAGAGGCACTGAGGTGTGAAGAAGGGTGGTCCTGCAGCGAGTCACTCGAGGCAAGGCCCACCATCGCCGGGACGAAGACAGGCTCTCAGACATCTTGCAGAGTTTCATAATGGGATTGTCTTGTTTTAGAAAATAAAAAAGGGCTAATTGACTGGGGAGACAATTTTTTAAAGTGTTAAGTTAGAAAAGGCTTGAAAATTTCAAGGCTGCAGAATGCATATCACATTGTCCTTAAGGAGGGAGATTAAACAGTGGAGGACTTTTTAAATTTAACTTCTTGGGGAAAAAAACCCCAGCATGGAGTCACTGAAAATCCTGTGAGTAGATGGAGCAGGGATTTTAGCGTCTTGATGGAAACAGCAGAGCTGGAAGGCATGTGGCTGAAGGTCAAGGCGAGCATGCAAGTAGATATGGATTAATAAACACACTCGAGTGTCTTACTGAGATAGTAATATTTGGATTATAAAACACTTTTAAAAACTATTTGAGCCCATGATTAATTGAAGCTCACAAATTTCAAGCAGTGAAATGTGTTTTACTGCAATTGCTATTAAGAACTCCTATCAGCTATCCGATTCCTTGATTTCCCTAGTGAATTTTATAATCTAAATTAAACAGAGAATGGTATAAATTTTTCATTTTTTGGGGTAGCTGATTAAAACCAATACCATCTCAATATACTGTTACATAGTAGTTATATCTGACTCCATGGAACAATTTATTATGTATCTGATTACTTCTAGTATTTTTATGAATTGATCATAAGCCAATTTGAAAACTTAGTGATCTAAAAGAAGTTCAGTAATAACAGAATATACTGCCTGTAAGAATTAATAATGAAATAAATCAGGATGTATGGAAATTAGTATCTCTCTTCATACAAATTATATTGTCACAAGACTGTGAATCATTTCCTGCAACGTATTTCTAATTACACGTATAATCTGTGGTTCTGGTTTCATCACCAATTCATCAGTTTGTCTGAGTAGGAAGACTGTTTTCTGAAAAGACTTCTTCCTTAAACATTTTTCAAAAAGAGAAAAGAGAGAGAGAGAGAGAGAGAGAGACAGGCAGACAGACAGACAGACAGACAGAGACAGATAAAGACAGAGACAGAGAACAAGAAAATCGAGACATTCATATTTGTACAAAATTGTAAAAAATGCCTAAAGTGGTCTGTGTTTTTACAAAAGTAGCTCTAGTTTCTGAATACACATATATACCCTTTTAGGTAGGATAGAAATTTGCTAGTGATGATTTTCTCCAGTTTTTAATTTTTAAAGAAAAAAATCATTGCATATACTTAAGCAATTCATCATGAAAGACCCAAGAGGAAGAAGAAGGTGACAAGAATGCTGTCTCACCGCATCACAGCGCAGAAAGGGGATGAGAGAGCCATGCCAGGAGTGCCACAGGATGGGCACAGCAGATGTTCCTCGAGGGAGGGGCAGAGCTTAGTTCTGCTCCTCCTTCCCACCCTCTCCCCACAACTTCCGGTTCTTCTTCCTGCTGGGAGAGGTGCTTTCCTCTGGGTGCAGAGACAGTGACATCTATTTCTCCTGTGACTCCAGGAATATTTTGTAGGTGCCGGGAAGCATTTTTACTCTCTGCCCAAGAGTGGGTTGGATTAACTTTATGGAGTGTCTGTGACAATCCCCAGGCCAACGGGGGAAGTGAATAATTAGAGGCTCTGGCTTTGGGGTATGTGTTGCTTACGTCTCTGCCCCCACTTGTGTCCTTCAGAAAGCCCTGTTGGTTGCTGCCCTGCTGCCCTCCCTCTGTGGATGGACAGCAGCCGAGTGACAGGCGCCTTGGCCGTGCTTTATATCCCACAGTCAGGTCCTCCCTGGGCGCAGGGGTGACCCTCTGTCCACACCGGCTCCCCCCCAAGTCTGGCCTCTGTTGCTTGGTGGGAACTGCAGCCAACATCGCCAGAGTCTGCCCTGGTTAAGATCTCTTCTTTTTGGGAACGACGCTTGTGTGGAGTGACATGTGTGGAGTGACATGTGCTGTGTTTCTCTCTTAACGTGTCTACCTCTTTTACCTTTGTTGCGTTGTTATGAGCCCATGATACGGACGTCTGAATCCATGAGGAGTTAATCAGTGATGGGGTGAGAGGGGACAGGTTGGGGACTCTGCAAACAGGAAGAAGCTTAGCTGGCCAAGGAGCGTGTTTCCAGGCGCCTAGGTGGACAGGAATTTCCTGGCAGTGGTGTGGAAACCAGGCATCTGAGCTGTTGAGGATGGAAAGGGTGTCCGGAGGGTAGGAAGGCCCGATGGGGAGAGCTGTCTTTGTCACTGATAAATTGAAGGTAGCACGAAACTGAAAAGGAAGTCCACCGAGGACTTCGACTATGAAGGAACATATTTAAAACAAATCATGAAAAGTCATTGCAGAGAAAGAAGCAGATACTGTGATGGAAGCTGAGGGAGAGGGGTATCTGGATAAGACAGAGGCCCACGAGAGGCGTTTTCCACGGTAGGGGACGTGACTGCCCTGGACCCGCATGTGAGCCCACAGTGAGAAGTCTCCCCCGCTGGAAGCTGAGTTCCTTCTCAGCCTCTCCTGGTTTAGAGTGCTCTTGGTTTCCTCTTAAATTTATTTTTTTTTTCAAGAGAGTATCATTTAGGAATCATTTTTAATACTTTAGTGGTATCTGGTAATACTTTAAAAGTATCTGGAACTACTTTTAATATAACAATCTAATAATACTTTTAAAGTATTTCTTAGGAAGTCATATCTACCTAAAAGAACTTTAATTAATATAGTTTTATATGCTTATGGCTATTTTTAGTGGAATCTCCTGTGTGAATATGATTCAGTATATATCACATTTATTTATGTTATTTCTTGCATAAAATGTATAACAATAATTTTGTATTCATGTAATAAAATTTTACTAAAATTTAACATAATTCAATATAATTTGGTGATCATTGCTCACGTCTTCTATTATTTGAACATAACTAACTGACTCTTTATGTACCAGATGCTGTCCTAAGAGGGAGATAGAATAGTCATGAAAGAGCAAAGATTTCTGTCCCCAGCCGGAGACTGTAGATGAGCTCTGTGGAGAAGAACAGGGCGGGGAGACGGGCTGGCTCTGGCAGGAGGCCTCATCTAGAGGAGTGACGGGGAAAGTCGCGCTGAAGGGAGACGGTCAGACCGAGGCTGAAGTGGCTTCACAAGGCCTAGGTTCAAATGATGTTTTAAAATATCCATCAAAAGAGACGGACCCACTCACTGTGAGCACTCGCTCACAGAGGACAGGGGAGCAGATAGGATCCCGAAGAGTGCTCAGCTCTTTAGCACCAGAGTCTCCCTGTTTTAATGTCTTCTGCTCGCTTTTCTGGCCTCTCACATTAATTCAGGTCACTCCATGTTAAAAATGAGACAAGAGAGTATTCCAAAGAAAAATGTTCTCTATGAAATATTTAAACGTGGTTAAAAATACCAGCAAGATGGAGCTGAATGTTTTATGTGCTAAGTGGAGCTCACATCTTGGCTCCCTGCAGGTGGAAGGGAAGAGTGGTAGAGGTAAACCCTTGTCTGGTGTTCTCCTTGTTGTTGCCTGGAGGACTCTTGGGGTAGACTTTTGTCTTTACACCAAAGTCAGGTACCCATCCTGAGGGGCTGGCTTCTCTCAGGTTGTTCAGTGAAAGAGGTGAAAGAATTTCTAGTATCTGTTCCTCCAGAGAAAGTCGCAAGAGTGAGAGGGAGCAGGTGGAGATAGATGTGTTCACATGGGTCAAGGACCTGCCACGTGCCGAAGCTGTGGTGACATTCTGTGTGAGAAGGGACTGCAGTTCAGAGAGGCTAAGAAGTACTTAAAGTCTCATTGGTAGAGAGAAAGGAGGCCAGACTCAAGTTCCCAAAGCCTGCACTTGTGTGACAACTCTCTCCTTTAGTGTGATGTCATTTCTTTCCACACCTTACTGCCTATTGGACAGGTTTTATGCACAGCTCAGGTCTGTAGCTTATCTTTTTCTGACCTCCAGGATCTTTCTAGCTTCCCCAGCACTATCAGCTATCTTCTGTCCGGCAGCATCCAAAACTTTCTTCCACTCACGGACACGAGGCTGCACACCTGTCGTCGCAGCACTCTGCGAGTTATGCTGGGAGGATCACAAGTTTGAGCCCAACCTGAGCAGTCTGGTGACTCAGGAACTCAACTTTCTCCTTAGTCTTCACCAAGTAAATTCAGCTCCTCCTCATATGACGTAGCCCTCCCTCTGTTTCAGCCACCTCATTCTCTTCGTTCAGTGGAACTATCATCTGTCTTAGGTGGTAGGAAACGAAAGGTGATGAAGATTCTTCAAAAGGAGGCAAGCCTCCTGGCATGACCTTGGTGCTCTGGGGCAGGTGACTGGGTGGGAAGAGGGCACTGCCTGACCTGTGACACTGCTGCAAGTGCCCGTGGGGACAGGGGCCCTTTTGTGTCCGGATCTGTCGGAGCCCAGCCCCAATCTGGATGCACAGCACAGCACAGCACAGCGGAGCCATGGATCCAGCCCTCAGTTGCTTCTATGAGCTATTTATTAGCCAGACATGTATTACAGTGATCAAAGAAGGGGCCTGGGAAAGAGAGGGTGATCTGAGAGAGGACCAGTAGGGATCGAACCTGTGTCCCTCCCTCCTCGATGGTGTGCCATGGAGATTGCCAAAGAAGTGTGGGGGAGATTAAACTGAAGCTCTCGCTGAGTGTGAATAACTATGAAAAATATAAAACGCAATGATAATTGAAAAGAAAAAGTGGTGTGCTTTCTGGAAACACGCTGAGGAGATGGATGTGATGTCAACACATGTAACCTCTATTGTTTGATGTTCAGTATAAAACAAATTCCTGTCTTAATTTGAGAAGAAAGGTTCTCATTTCTCTCTGTGTTTCCATGGACTCACGCTCTCCTTGATGCTTTCCTGAACATGCGCACTTGAGCACCCTTCTGCTTTCAGAACAGCCCTCTCTCTTTCTCTTATGACCTCCTGGCTTGAAGGAGTTCTGTGTTTTAAATTTATCAGTCGCCCTTGCGGAGTCCCGTGTTGTCAGTTGAATCGGGCGCTACTGCCCAGATACAAGAGTTCGGTTCTTAACCTCAGTACCACGGAGCGTGATCTTTGGAGAGAGCTTCACAGCGCTTTGAATTGAGATGAGGTCACTGAGTTGGGCCTTAATCTCGCAAGACTGAGGTTCTTATGAGAGGAAAGACCCAGACAGGGACGCAGGAAGGTGACATGGAGGGAGTGGGAGATGCTGACGCCCGCCAACCTTGGGAACGGCTGGCCAGATTCTCCCTTGCCAGCCGTCGGGAGGGACCACCCGAGGGACGCCTACTGCTCAGCTCGTTGACTCCGAATGGGAGCCGCTTTGTTTCTGTCACACAGGCCTCGTGTCTGGGGCGCTGCACCGTGGCAGTCGCCGTGCTCGCAGGTGCTCTGTTCACGAAGACCTTGGGGCCGGATTAGAGCTGCAAGTGGAGAAACAGAGGAGGAGCTCAGCCTGGCGAGTTAGACACTCACCGCTGTGGACTCGCAGTGGCTCTGCGTGGGAGGGGTGCAGAGGCCGCTGCGCTTGTGTTCAATCTATTTCAGATATGCACAATAGTCATCAGCTCAAACTTAGAATAAATATAAACTTGAGGTCAGTTCTGCTGTTTTAAAAACACCTTCAGTCACTCTATTGTGGTCTCCAAAGCCTAGGTGGAGGCACCTGGGGAGAAAAGGTGCCTCTGAGCTGGACTTGCGTCTTCCTGGTCCTCTGGCCGTGACGGGAGGCCGGCCCCCACTCCGAGTCCCTTTAGGTGTGGATTTGATCAGCCTCTTTCCATTCTGCCTTTTATTAGGCTGAACTGCGATGTATGTTATGTCCAGACAACCACCTTGTGGGAACCCAGAAAAAGCTGCAAGACGGAAACGAGGTGATCTGCTTGAAGTGGCTGGTCGGGGCCCTCGCAGGTCAGTGGGGAGGAGCAGGCTCCCGGCGGCCCGAGATCTGAGCAGGGCTGCCCGAGTGCCGGGTGCCTGCTCCTGTCTGCCCGTCTCACACTTGGACATCACAAAAGCCTTTATGTGCACGGCGGCCTGCGGACCGGCTTTCATCATTGGCACCAAAGACCCGCCACTCTGGGGGAATAAAGGACACGGAGATCAATCCCAAGGGAGAAGACTCCACTTCCAGAATGTCCCTTTGTCCAGGAACAGCTGTGTGGAATTCAAGACTATCCAAGGATGTAAAGATCACAGGGTCTCTTTCTTTCATTGTCTACTTGTTCGTCGGGCACCACGCTGTGTGGCTGCCTTCGGAGGAGCTGCCCACCACAGCGAAGGCTCGAGGCCTCTGGTGACAGATGTATTCTTTGTGGCGGAGGCTGGAGGCAGGTGTTAACCCGCTCTTTGCCTCTCTTCTATTGAAACGTTTCTATTAACATCTATAGAAATACATGTGCATAAGAGTGTATAAATCACACGCCGACGATTTCAAGGGCAATAAAGCAACCCACACCTACGTGCCCATCTCTAACTTCAAGAAAGAAATGCTTTCTTCTTTCAGGGACAGGGCGCTAACATGAGCTGAAACTTGTTTCTCTTTGGGGTCCTATCTTTGACATGGCTGTGTTTGGCCAAGCTTTGAGGCTCAGAGGATAGAAGAAATGAAAAGAATTAATTTGGGCATTGGGCTGGGTCCTTCTCCTGGTGGAGCAAATATTAACCAAGCCACACCACCGTGATAAATCATGTTAGTGTACGGAGCTCAGTTTAAAAACTCACACTCCAACTTGGGAGAAATGCAGTTATATGAAGATATGCCCGTTCATTCATTCAATATTTATTTATAATTCATTAATGCATTTATCAAATATTTATGGAAGGTTCCTACTCTGCACAAGACACTCAAGGAGATGCAGGAGGAGGGAGGCTAGGGCAGGGAAAGGGCCTGGGCAGGGCTGTCTTGCAGCCTGTTTCATGCCCCGAGTTAGGTGCTTTTCTCAGTGACGTGAGAAATGCTGAACTCGCCCCGGGTGTCCAGCGTGGTCACGTCTTGGCTTATCTAGTTAGAGATGGTTTGTTTTGCTTTTCTACCCTCTCAGCTCTTCCAATCTCCAGCCCTCAGTCTAGAGTAAATTTAACAAGGACCTTGGGAGCTGAATGCACATTTGCCAGGACAGACTCTGGTGTTCCCTGCAGGGTGGCACAAGTGGCAAAGTTGACGAGGGACTCCATTCTCCACCAGCACCAGGTAGCGAACTGTATGAATGAGTATCACTGTGCAGGGACAGTTCTGGGAGTGGGACAACCCCAGCTTTGGGCCACTGTGGACCCTCCGGTGGGAACAGGTACAGCTCCGGGGGCAGCAGAGGGAGTGGGTGAGTGGATGGGGCCGCCTTGCCTGCTTCACTGGCTTCTTTCTGGGAATGAATGGTGGGGTCACAGGTGTGACCTGGGTGTACACCATTCCAGGCACCGAGCTAGGCTTGACACAAAACCCTGCAAGGGAGCTGTTCTTGTCCCCATTTTACAGAGGAGGAAACTGAAAGGTTAAGATGTTACCAACTTTCCCCAAATTCAGATCAGAAGTGACAGGGCTGCTTTTCCTCACTTGTTTACCCCACTGTCCGGCCTCTTATTTAAAGGCGGGCCACCCTTGACAACACTGCAGAAAGGGCTGCAAGTTATCTTGTCTGCTCGCTCCTGGCTGCCCCAGAGACTGCACCCAGAGCCTGCAGAGACTGCACTGAGAAGAAGCTAGACACAGCGAGGGCTGGTTGGGATGGAAACCAAGCTAGGAGACTTCAAGCTTCCGTTTCCTCCTCTGCAAAAATGGCATGCAGAGAGGGGCCCAGCACGCAGAGAGCTCAAGTGGGCCTGCAGGGCCTGTGGGCATCGCAGCACTCACCCACGGGACCACTCTCTTCCCCCAGTGCTTCCCGACCGTGACCGCCCCTCCCACACCAGCAGCTCTGTCCAAAGCTTGATCTGCACGCTGCTCCCTGATGGGGTTAGCTCCTTCTGGCAGGGTCTTTGCATTTTACGGGACAACTGAGCCCAAAGAATGAATCTCTGTTAGTGACGCTTGATACAAAATGATGGTCTAGTGAAAAAGCTATTTCTGGGCAATTGGGTGTTGACTGATTTCTGACATTGATGACGAGTCCATCGACGGGGCTCCAACATATGACCCATTCTGTTTTCTGTTCTTGTCTCCACATGTGAGAATATGGGTGAAAGTTCAATAGACTTATTACTAAGAAACCATTTTAAACTCGAGCTCTGCTTAGTTTGCCTTTATATTCTTTGTGTTGCATTTATTAGGTGTATGTATCTACTACTGTATTACCAGAGATTCTTAGACTTGAACCTCATTAATATGAGTAAAACCATCAAACTGAGGAATTACAAACCGGAGTGCTCACTTCTTGGTAAAATGTCATATACTTAACAGTAAATGAGCCCTTGTAGTTGACCGTTTCATAATTGTTATTTGGGCACAGAATGATAAGTTTCTGTAAGTGTGTCTCTTTGCATGTGACTAATCAGTTTCTAAACTATTGTCTCCAAATCAATTTCTTTTAAGTGGGCAAATATTGGTGGTGTGTGTAATCACTCTGGAAAGAACCTATGTCTTTGATTGCTTTGAGAAAGCAGTAATACACACACAGACACACATACACACACAGTGGCAAAAATGCTCCAACACTTGAATTTTCATGATAAAGTCTGAGGCTTTGGCAATGATCGAGTTTAAATTCTTAATGGATACAGAGACCTGGAAAGGAGAAAGAAAGGCGAGATCCACGGAGCTTGTAGTGCGAGCCAGGGCTTTCTGTCCTGTCTTGCCAGTGTGCAGGAGCACAGGAGCTCTTCCTCCCCTTAAGTTTCCACAGTTTCCGCGAAATCTGCCGACTGCATGGCAGGTTCCCTCGCTGCCCTTACGTATTCGCTGTCCCTGGACACGCAGCGGAAAGTGGTGTCCTCCCAGGAACCCCCATCACCAGCCTCTCCCAACTTGCTCGTGGCCTGTCTGATGCCCACTGGAACCCGGGCTGCAGAAGCGAAAGGGCTCCTTTGTGCACGGCCGAATCTGCTGCGCTCACACTCGAGGCTCAAAGTAGCTGATGGACCAGTAGCTTAGCATCGCGGCCTTCCCTCACGACCATTCAGCTCCGCGGAACTCACCCTGGTGCTGAATCCAAGGGTCTGGGCCTGGTCTGGGAGGCTTCGCGTGAACAGCCGTGGGCGAGGACCGTGCACACACTGGGTGTTATCGTTTCTGAATCGGCCTGGAGTCAAACACAGAGTCGATGCGCTTGCCGTGTGACTAGTTCAGTCTCCAGGGGGCTGATCAGGCTGTTTAAGAGCTTAGTGGTGACGGGAAAGTCCTTCAGATAAGTGTGCACAGAGCTGCAGCTCCCTGTGCCTCTCCTGAGTGTGGAGTCCACACATAAGTCGCGGAATGGTTTTCAAACAAATTTATTTGTCTAGGAAAACAACAGTAGTACTGTTTCCCTGAGGAAATTCAACCTGGAAAGAAGACAAGGCAGCTACCAGAATGGCCACATGATGTCGCTGTTGCTTAAAAATGGAGAGGACTCAAATCCGCGAGGGCTGCACGATGAAGTTTCAGGTTGGTAGAGAACTGTTCCGGGCAGGAGAACCCTCTTACCTATACTTACAAAGCATTTTCCAGCATAACACAGCTTGTCTGTATCCCAGTGTCAGAGTGTTAAATTTTATTTATTGCTATTTTATTACTCAGCAAGGTCAGGCGATTTCCTCTGAAGAATTCAGAGCACCATTTTCTCGATTTCATACACGCTTGAAAGTTTAAAATGTAAATGTCTCACAGGAACAGCCTAAGGAGGACATGTGTCACGAGGACAGGACTAGGTCGACCTTGGCTTTCTGTGCCTGAGGCCGTCTCTAAAAATGGCTGCCTGAAAACCTAGAGTGAGTCTATTTCCTTTTCCCAAACCAAAATGATCTCTTAGAAATTTGCCCAGGGTCCGTTTGTAGTTTTAACCTTTTTCTTTTCTTCTTTCCTTTATACTTCTCAGGAAGTTCTGTTTTCTTGTATGATTTCAGTGATTCATTTATTGATCTGGTTTTTTCATTCCTCACATACTTCTACATACCTGTTACATGTACATACATGTCTTGTTTCAGGCCTTGTAGAAGACAGAAAGTTGACCATCATTGTGTATAAGATTCTTAAAATCTTGTAAGATTCTACGATGAACTTGCAAAGATACTAGGATGGACCTGCACTGCACGTCAGACCCCGTGCCAAGCTTTTTAATGCCTGCATTTAAATCTCATGGTGCCTTGGGTTGACTCCATTTTAAAGGAAGGAAGACAGAGTCTCACTAATTTGCCTCAAGCTAAATAGCTTACAGATGTGGGGACTGAGGCTCGAGTCCTAGAACTTTTCCCAGGGCCTGAGGTATATGCGTCACAGACTTTCAGTACCTTTAGGTGCAGTGAGGGAAACATTAATGCTGGGGGTTCAAAGTGCTATGGAAACTCCTATCTGATGAGTGTCTATGGCCTTGTCTAGCCACCCCCCAAAGCCTCGTGTGCTCCTAGGTGGGGCTTTCTCGGAGGAGGCCGGATCAGAGTGTGGGACCTGGGATGGGCTCATGGCGTGCTGCTAGGCTCAAGGTGGGAGGGTTAAGGTGGGAGTGCTGCCGCCCCTAAGCAACTGGACAGAAAGGGGTGTAGCTGTCTCCTGTCCCTTTGTTGCCTTCTGCCACCACGAACAGCATGTTTCTTCTCTGCCGTGCCACTGGGCAGTGCCACTCTGCCTTGGAGCCAGCTGACCGTGGAATGAAACCACTACAACCTGTGAGGTAAACAAACTTCTCCTCCTTTAACTTTGGATATCGGGTGTTTTGTCTCAGCAACAAGAAAAGTAACTAAGTCAGTGTCTGCAGAGGAAGTGATACAGGATGGACGTTCGAGGGCGAATAAACATTTCCCTGGTAGACGTGAAAGGGAGTCTCCACCAAAGGTTCAGTTCCTGCTCAGGGTACAATTCCAGGGCCCTTTGCCGTATACACTGACTCAGAACCCAGGCAGAGGGGCTGTTGGTGCCCACTCTGCACCATGAGCAAAGGGAAGACAACGAGTGGAAATTTGTTGTTTGGTTTTGCTTTGTTTTTTAAACCCATTCTTGGGCCTGCCTCATGTCACTGGTCATATTTTATTGGCCGGAATGAGTCACAAGGTCATGGTTAACTGCAAGAGGCTGGGGAATATAGTAAGCAGTTAATTTATTAGTGAATGTGCTCCCTTTCCCAACTATTATTCTGCCTCCCTGGAAGTGGGGACAACATGCCTTATTACCCAGATTTAATTAGTGCATGGACTTCGCTGCGAAAGATTGAATGATTCACTCAAGACTAGTCACCTTAGTCATGGCCACCAAAAACTGGTGGAGTAGGATTATTTTAGGAACTTCTCCATCTCATCTCTTTATTTCTCATTGAGATTGGAGGACAGAAAAAAAATCTATAATGATTTTCTTTGGCTCAAGCTCCGGATGCTTTATGAACTAAAATAATCCTTTGAGAAATACCATATTGAGGCTAAACAACAGGCTCAAGCCCCTTTAGGAATGATGGGTGGAGGTGGGGACTTCCAGCACAAAGAAAGAAACAAAGGGGCAAATCAGATAAAAAATGACAGTCATTGTCATTTCTGCCTGGTGTCTCCCGACCTTTTGGCAGGGAAGATCAAGGTCCGGGCAGGCAGATCTGTCGGGTGGACGTCAGTGACAAGCCCGTCTGCAGGACAGTGGAAAATAATCTAAAGTCTGACCCATTGTCATCTGCGGTGAATGGAGCATTTGCTTGTTTCAAGTGACATCCCAGGCCACTCTCTTGCGAACAGCAAGGTGCTTACCCGTGTGAGGAAAAAAATGAAAGGAACAGCCAGATTTGGTTACTGTCGGAGCCGCGTGATTCAGAGATATCCTTGTTAATGACAGTCGCACAGCTGGATAATTAATCAAAGTATGAGGAGAATATAGAGCACTCCCAGGCACACAGCTCCCTCCGGTCTCCACGGGGCTGGGCCATCATCTGTTTATTCTCCTTTGGAATGGCGTGAGATTATTCAATTATTCAATAGCTTCCCTCCTCACTGTGATGGGGTGTGTGGGTCTTAATTGGCACCAGGGTCTTTCGGCTCCTGTGAACTTTGCTCGTCACTCTCATGATTTCAGTCCCCGGAAACCTGAATGTTTATCTTTATCTAGAGTGAGACCCAAACAATTCGCCTTGCAGGATGGATCAGCCTTGCAAAAGCACTGCTGCCCAGCACTCGGGAGCAAAACCACGACAAAAATCTGCCTTTCTGTCTTGTACCAGGCCTGTCTTGCACACTGAATTTGATGTAGAACATAGCAAAAGGCAGAATGGCATGATGGTTAATTTTTTAAATGTTGCCTTTTCTTTTGGAGAGACTTGGGGATCAAATACAACACTGGCTATGTGTATTTGCACATTGCGGTCCTTCTGTGCAGTGTTTGCTGGCATAGCAATTCAATAATTCTGATATATAAATCTGAACTTTTTCAAATTTAGGACTGGTTATATTTGTTCATTTAAATGTACTTATGAAAACACCAATTACCACTCATTTCAGTTGCAATAGTATCTTTAAGTGAGACGCTTTTATTCTTACTTCTCTGTGTTTGCCCTCTGCAGTGGGTTTTATCCCCTTGAGATGTAAACTCTTCAACATTCTGTCTCTAGTCACTCCACATGCTCTTTCCTAGGCTTGGGCCCTGCACAGCTCTGCCAGGCACTACCCCCACTTGGCCGTGAACACCTTGGGCTGCTGATTCCTGACCAGTTCGAGAGGAAGGACTTGTCCCAAGTCTAACTCCCGAGTCTGTTTTTCAAGGCCTTGTTGCCCCTGACCTCGACAAAGGAGGCACCTTTTTTTCCCCCTGCTGCCTCCCTTCAAACATCTTTTCAGTTTATCTTTTTTACATCCTTCTAGATGTCTCTGTAATCAAAGGTTTCAGGCAGGAGCATTCATCCACAAAACATGTTTTTGAAAAGATACAATTCGAGATACAATACAAGATACAATCACAAGAGATATTAACCTACTGGAAATGTAATTTCAACACGGAATGGAGATTTTCTCTTTTTCTTCTCCTCCTCCCCACTCTTTCTCCTTTTCATTTAATTTCTCTCAATCACAGATTATTTCCCATTCCAAATAAACCTTGTGGCAAATTAGAAAACATTTTTCTCTCATTTATTTTCTTAAGTGTATTAAATGTTTGGGACCTTTCATTTAGTGAAAAGAGGATGATTCACAATTAATCCAGCAAATCTAAATCACATTGGATTCTTCTGAATTCTAATGTACTTCTAAATATCTCCAGTAATTCATATTTGTTCTGTGATCATACTCAGGTCCATAGGACAACAAAAACACAGGTGGGCCATGCCAGGCCTGAATTCAGGGGTCTTATTTCTGTCATGTATACAGTTTTTGCAAATTGAACTATGTAGTCTTAGAAATGAGGTAGACACTCTCTCTACATGATTCTCAAACACAAGTCATTTGGTAAATCTTGTATCTGCTAAAAAATAGCAAAGTGTTCTGATCAAGGAGGAAAATCTGACCATGGATAAACTTCTTGACAGACTGCATAAGACACAAGAATTTATCTTTGCTACCACTGATGGGCGACTTCAATTTCCCAGGATACTTTTTTTTTTTTTTTTTTTAGGTTTTTTTGAGACAGGGTCTCGCTTTGTGGTTCAGGCTGGCCCTGAGCTCAGCCTCCAGCCTCCAGCTCACATCACAGCAATCCTCCTGCCTCTGCCTCCCAAGTGCTGAGATTACAGGTGTGAGCCACCACACCTGGCACTATGGTATGTGGTACTGGTTGCTGCTGGGTGTGAGTCTCCACATCCAGTATTGTTATGTGGTTACCGGGAAATTGAATCCGGGCCCTTGAGCTTGCAAGACAGGCGCCAGAACCACTGAGCTAACTCCCCGGCCCTTCCCAGGATACTTTTGACTGTGTGAGTTCCACCTAAGAACCTGCCTTCAAAAAGTATTGCAAACTAAGACTCAGTTTAAAAAATGTATCATGATAGGGCCGGGGAGTTAGCTCAGTGGTTCCGGCGCCTGTCTTGCAAGCGCAAGGACCTGGGTTCGATTCCCCGGTAACCACATAACAATACTGGGTGTGGAGACTCACACCCAGCAGCAACCAGTACCACATACCACAGTGCCAGGCGTGGTGGCTCACGCCTGTAATCCCAGCACTCGGGAGGCAGAGGCAGGAGGATTGTGATGCGAGTTTGAGGCTGAGCTCAGGGCCAGCCTGAACCACAAAGCGAGACCCTGTCTCAAAAAAACCTAAAAAAAAAAAAAAAAATGTATCATGATAGATTTAAAGAACAAAATCAGAATTCAACTGGCCAGCCACAAAAAGATAATTAAATTTGCCTAAGTGAAGGGAAGAAAGGACGGTATTCCAGAGAAAGGGAAGGCATAGTCCAAGCCGAGGGGCGAGACTGCAGCCAGGACAGACAGGGGCTTGCTTTGTAGTTCAGGCTGACCTTGAACTCACTATGGAGCCCAGGCCAGCCTCGAACTCACGGCAATCCTCCTGCCTCTGCCTCCTGAGTGCTGGGATTATAGGTGTGAGCCACCATCCCTGGCTATCTTCAAATTCTTATTTTGATACCCTAAGCTTCAGTGTGACTGTATTTGGAGAGAGAGCAGGAAACAATCAGAATTAACTAAGGACATCAACAGGGGCTCTGAGTCCAATAAAATTCGAGTTTAGTTTAGGAAAAGAAAGAGACACTGGCTCCTTCTCCCCCTCTCTGACCACGAATGCAGAGGAAAGGTCCTCAGGAAGATGCAAAGAGAAGGGAGCTGGTGTCCCACAAGGGGAGGTTCATCCTGGAAAGACCTCCATCTTGCCGGGACCTTGATCCTGAAAATGCATGTGTGTTTAGGTCCCCTCGTCTGTAGGAATTCATGAGGACAGCCCACATTGACTAATGCATTGCACAGCCAGGACTAGTGCTCTAAGGATGGACGGATTGATCTTTTAACCCCAGGTCTCATTATTTTGGCTGTTACAAAGACAGAACTGCAGTGGTATAATTCACTGCGTGGCCTCTGTGCTGTTCATCTCAGTGATTGCTTCCTACATGATGACATTCGTCAGATGAACGGAGTCAAATTGCTTGTTAATTCTCGTGATGATTTAAAGTCTAACTAAAAACTGTAGTCTCCAAGTATTTCCCAATGGATTTAGGATTTTCATTTGGATTAAACTACTGGAGACCTGAAAAAAGGTGAGAATGAAATTGAAATCTGTGGTTTGCTGTGGCAATGATGTGATTGCAGAAGTTGGTGGGGATCTTAAGTGGTAGTAGTTTGATTTCTTTAGCTAATAAAACATTCTTCCAGGAGATCAAAGCTGTCAAGGAGGGACTTTCTTCCTCCAGTAGAACCTTCTCAATGAGGGGTTAATTCAAAGCTTATTTCTCTCTTTTTTCCTTTAATGAAGAAAAAAGACGATAGGGGGTAACATTCAGTGTTGAAATGGAAATATAAGAAAACACAGACATTAATGTGCACGTCTCTAACAAGGACTCACATATATCTGTAGGATTAACGACGTGAACCTGTTGTTGGCAAAAACTGAAGAGAGGCTTTTTGGGTTGGGGTATTCCTGTCTCCATTTCCACCCCTGCCATTCAGATTTGCCTCTTCAGCCTTTACTGTACTGGTAGGACCCAACACACTGTGTTTTTGCTTTAAGCTAATTTGAATTGTGTCATGAGTTTTGACTAATGCCAGAAGGAGGACTATAGAGAGAGCACTGGTTACAGCCAGTGCCATATGCAGAGCTATTGTAGGGTCCTCATGGTGAGGTTAGTTCTCTACCTACTACATGGCAAGAGACAGCCTGTCCTTGTCCCCCTGAACATATCCACCTCCTTCATGATTAATCCAAGTGTGTTCTTGGGTTCAGAGATGTGAGTACTTTCTCTCTTCCCATATCAGGGTTACCCCTGCTTATCTTTCTCTCTACCTCTCTGTCTGCCTCTCTGTCTACCTGCCTCTCTGTCTGTCTGTCTGCCTTTCTTGCCTCAAGTGACTTCCCCAGTGAACATTCATTCTATTCAGATAGAATGATCTATCCATCTACAGAGATGTCACCTGGTCCCATGGCACTACAGAACAGTCACACAATAATCTGACATCAATTTCTCCAAATTCAGATTATTCACTGTAAATGATACCTTACATGTGATATCCATGTTGAGTTGAACCAAGCTTGATATAACTTTAGTTTTATCCTCCTCATAAGTTAAAAAAAATCCAGGCTGTGCACTTGGGAGAGAACTTCACTTGGAGATAGTTCCTCATAGAAACATGGAGGAAACATGTTTGTTTCCACTTGGAGATGTTTCCTCATAGAAACATCTTTTCAAATGATGCTTAAGAGCTTAGATTGCTCACAGATGTGCATATAGCTATTTATACCCTAAATGGTGCAAATGGTGCAAATTAATCCAGACTCACAAAGCTACTGAATGCTTTTCAGGTCCTCTGAATCTGGAGCCCACTGAGCTTTGAACTGGAGCCCAATCTCCTAATTCTAAAGTCACCTCCAGCTCTTGTGTTATCTGAGTCTGGGAGGCTTTCTGAGTACCAGGGGACCCCTGAGTCCTGAATTCCCTTGAGCCTGGTGACAAGCAATGGAGAGATCATGACAGACCCCATTTAGCAGGCTCTGTGCCCTGCGTGGATCCTCTTCTCCTGCCCTTCTACCCCCTTAAAGTTGAATCCACCATCTCTCCAACTGTAGGCTGGGAAATCCTTCCATTTCTGAGTTATTCTCCACTAAGACATAACAAATCAATAAGCATCCTGTTTCTACCATCTCCAGTTTTGTCAGGGGAGTGGATGAAGGTCACCTTACTGGTGGCTCAGCCACAACCCCTGGTTCCACGTGTGCATGTCTGCGCACCTCTGCCTTCTGGCTGGTCCTGCTGCAGCACTCAGTAGAGGCAGAATTTGCAATTCAGAAGGAAGCCTGGGGCAGCCAGTTGCATGGATTTCAGCTTGCAATAGAAGTAGAGGTTTCTCCTTCTGTGCAATGTCCTCAGCTTCACATCTGCCTGTGTCTCTTCCTGGGATTTAGGACACAGCCTGAGCCCATTCTCCTTGACGCAGATTTTATGTCACTGCCTTATTCCTCTTGGGATCTGTACTTTGTACTTGGTGATCAAGAATCTGTAGAACACACAGAACTCTTTGTGAAGCACTACAACGGTTTTCCCAGTTCCTAGGCTCAACACAAGATCTCATCTTTGACCTAATTAAGTAGTTGAATTAATTTTAAAATATAATTAAGAATAAAAAAATTAAAGCAAACCGAAAAATGTGCACTCTTTTGATGTAGGGTCAAGACCTCTTTTTATGGCTTTGCTCTGGGGAGTTTTTTCATAGGTTTGGATATAAATCGTATCTCCACTATGGGTTTTTGTATTGTTTAATTTTTTGGTAGTAAAGAGAATTTAAGACTGTACAAGAAATTTGAGTTTAGAGTTTCTAGCCTGGAGGGTCTGTCTTAATTTTCTCATTGCCAAGACACATATCCAACACCCACTAGTTAAGGCAGGAAAGGTTTATTAGCTCACAGTTTAGGCAGACTTCTTTTCCTAGTTGGCTGGTTTCAAGGCAAAGTGGCATAACAGAGGGCAAAGGAGAGTTCACGGTAAGGCAAGCAGGAGACAGCTAGAAGGAGTCACAGCAGACATAGCTAGCAAGTGAACAAAGCTGCCTTTATATTTCATCCAGGGTGGCACCACCCACATGCAGGGTGGGGGACTTTTAATCCCAAAATTATGCTCTAAATCCAGCCAGCTGTGAAAAGCCCCACCTATGAGTATATGAGACTTTGGGGGGAACATCTAGATATAAGCTATTGCTGTGTTGTAGCTCTCATTGCTAGATGTTTTACAGCGGTGCTTCTAAAAGCCTCTCCATCTGGCTGTTGCCTTCCTGGTCTCTTCTAAGTGGCATGAACAGGTCTGGCCACTTGCCAGCTTCTTCTCTATGTGGTGCTGAGCGCCAGGGGGAGCCCAGCATCTCAGGACTGAACACTTGATGGGGCAGCGTAGAGGGGCTCAGTGGAGCAAGGTCAGCCTCTGTTTCTCTACATCTTCATTGACATCTCTTGTTATAGATTAGATCTTGGTGCCCGCCTGCTTGCCCTGATTCTCTTGGGCTCAGAGGTGGGGTCTTTTCAAGGTGATTGGATCACATACCAGTGGATTCATCCATTTGCTAATGAGTTCAGTAGATGAATCTGCTATGGGAAGCAAGGGCTGGTTGAGGTAGGCTGCTAGGGGTGTAACTGGAAGTGTTTCTCTCCCTCCGTGGCTTCTCTCACCACTGCTTCCTGTTCTCCATGACACAAGCAGCCTTCCCTCCATGATGGGGTCTTTCACTGCACTGTTTATGTGTTTGAACCTCTCAGCCACGGACTGGAACTTCCTGAGCCCAAATCAGTCTCTGCTCCTTTAAATTGTGGGTGTAGGATATTCTGGCATTGAGACAAGACAACAAGTAATGTTTAATTTTGAGAGGGTAGAAAAGCGAGCATCTGTGTGTCTGAGTTTCATGTGAAAAGTGGAAGTATGAGCAGCAGACGGAAGTGTTTGCTTCATCCATAGACTGAACTAATTATTGTAAGTGGGAGCTAGGAGACAAGGGTAACTTTGAACCCACAGGAGTTCTGGGACAGACATCGGGTGATTCATATGGATAACATGGGTGTTGAGGGCATGACTTCTGGATCTTAAGAAATGTGGAAACCTCAATAATACCCTGATCATGTATATGATAGGTGTATGACACATTTTCTTCTGAAATAGACTCCACCTTTCTAGATTCATCACTCTCACTCAGGCCTAACGACGTGAGTCACACAATCATCTGGACCATGGTCCATCTCCTCATTTACCCTCAGAATTATGATGTCTCTTCTCTCCAGTTAACTAAAGAATAACAAGCCATTCAGAATTAAACTGCAATCAGCGACAATGTAGTTAGAATCAAATTGTGTTAATGGGTTTCTTTTTCTTTATTACTTCTTTAGCCTCACAAAACTGCCCCCACAAGTAAATACTGCTTTGAAGCAGTCATGTTTGAAAAAGGGTTTGAGGTAGGCAAGTGTGTGGTCTGTGCCCAGCCTGCGCTGTGTTCTTTGGACGGGGCTTGGCAGTCCTCATTTCAAGCATGGGCTTTGTAGCCTGTGTGTGCCAGATGGCTCAGGTCATTTCAACTTGATTGGGCAAGGGACAGACTCTGGATTCATACCAAGCCAATCAGATTCTTCCTTTCCAACTACTAAATTGTGAAACTCATAAAGATCCCAGACACTGGTGGTGATAGGATAGAAGCTCTTGGAGGATTACGCACCTGGACAGATAGCAGTTTAGGGAGAAAAACGACCATGAGCACAGCTGTCAGTGAACAAGAGACAACCAGCTGCAGGGCAGTGAAGTTTATGTGAGTGACTTCTCTGGAGAGAGTGGAATTCGACAAAAAAAATTTTTTTTTCTTCTTGCAATGGGGAAAGAAATATAATCAAGAGTATACTATGACAGCAAAGGCAATATAAATTTAAAATGTGCTATTAGGGAAGTATATGGGTGAGGATGACATTACTAGAACACGTGTATAGTGAAAGGTAAAATGAAATTCGACTGCTTTTGAAGATAGGAACAAAAACCTTTAACAATATCTTGTATGCAAACAGTAGGTTCATAAAGCTGTTTCTAGGAAGGGGTCCCTAGTAGAGCACCAGTGCGTTAGAGACCATCCCTTGCCTATGATGTCTCTGTGGTCAGATGGCTCACGGGCTCCCACCACCTGGATCTTTCCTCTCCTGTCAGCCTCTCTACCTGCTCCTCCTCTCCTGGCTCTTGGCACTCAGCTCACCCTGGCTCATACCTGCCAGTCCTGGAATATGATATGCAGTCCATCCTAGAAGATGGTCACTATGGTGTAGATATGACTTAACTGCCAGTGGAATGCTGTTGAAAGGTCATGGTAACTTTACAAGATGATTAAAGCCTTTTTCAAGAGTCATTAATTCTTTCGGGATGAGACTCATTACCTTGAGAAAGGGCTGTTATAAAGCAAGGCTGTCCTTCATCTGTCTGTGGTCTCTTCTGCACATGCCCTCTTGCGTTCTTCTTTCTGCTTTGAAATGGAGCAGCACGAAGCCCTTGTCTACAAGCTGGGCAGGTCTTGGCACCAAGCCCTTGGACTTCCCAGCCTTCAGAACCTAAGTAGACTTCTACTCTTTATGAATGACCCCAGTGTTCAGTCACAGAAACAGTAAAAAGACTAAGACAATGGCTGGGCAGAAATGAAATCCTGAGACTGAAGTCAGGTAGGTAACAGGCAAACACTGTACAGTTCTATATCAAAAGCTAAAAGCCCTTGGGGTAGGGTGAATGGGAAGGCAGAAATGATTAGCTGAATGAGATCGAAGTCCCAGGAAATGATGCCAGGCTAAACTACGAGTGTGTTTCATTGAATCTTACTCCCTTTTTCTAAGATAGTGGCAGATATAGCTCTTTATTTCATTTTGTGAGTATAACTTCAGTGCAATGATTGAGATATCTGGTTCTCTTGTTGCTTGGTTGTCCCAGGTCATTTTTGTCACTATCTGATCATTTCCACCAGCTTGACCTTCATTTCTACTCAGAATGCTGGTGTTAATTACCTTCTCCTCACATCTGTTCACTCACTCTGGGCTTCCTCGATGCTTCTTCGTGGCCTCTCTTTCCAATAGCTCCTCCTCTCCCGGACCTGCTGCACAATGGCCAGCCTCTGCAGGTCTTCTCTTTCTTCTTTTGTTCAGCTAGATCTCACAGACATTTAAAAGGGACACAAAGTTCCTCCAAAGCTGTGTATCCAATTTTCTAATTTACTCTTTTAACAAGTATCCTCTCTGGGTGAATGTGACAACCTGAGTTCCCAGCCTTCAACAAAGCAAACCAACATTTTAAACAGACTTTGTTAGCATGAGGATTAATAAGTGCTGTTTCCCTGTTCTAAGGAACTTTTTATTGGTTAAACATTAACATCTGTAACATTTCTACCACTAACAGAAATTGTGTTCCAGGAGCATATTGGAAAAATCTGCAAGCTGTAATATTGAGACTGATTTGAAAGTGAACACATATTTTTAAAAATGGATGAGGATGCAAGGAAATTAATTTACTAAAGAACCCACTAAATCTGGAGTTAACTGTGTACTGCATTGTAATAATTCTCCTATTGTTTGTTCCTTTGATCATTCATTCACTCTCTACCAAGCACCACCTGGGCCTTAGACCAATCGTAATAGTAATAACAGTGATAATAACAATAGTAGCAGTATAATAAGAACAATAGGTGTTGAGTTCTCATTAAATTCACACAGTTTTAAAAGCACATCATAGCAATTTGTCCTTCCAGCTTACTGCACAGGCGAGGAAGCCCCGTTACCTAACAGATGTTAAATCATGTGACTCAGGTTCACACAGGATATGTTGGCGCTGGAGTCTGACTCCCACAGTCTTTTTTCCACCAATGTACACCAACAGTACGACCAATACATTGCTCAGAGCAGGGCAACACCCTTTGCCACGGACCAAAACTAACCAATTTGTCTACCCACTGGGATCCTCTATGCCAGGGCTTCTTTTTGGAGGTATTCCACAGAGTTAAAGAAGAGCAGAGACTAGGAAGCTAAGAGAAAGACCATACTTAGCCAGGAATATTCAGCAGATGGTCAGAGACTCTGCAGCCCTTGAGAAGACTGACATGGAGATTTGAGTGCATATAGTTTCCAGGGAGCCAGATACACTTCTCTCACTACCTCTATTGCTGTTGCTGCTGCTCTCATGCTAACATTGATTAAGTACTTACTGTGTTTCAGGGATGAGGCTAATCTCTTGATGTACATTTATTTAATAGTCTCCATAACCTTATGATACAGACATCATCTCCGTTTTATAAGCAAAATAATTAAAGTTCTGAGATAGTAGGTGAGTTACTTAAGAACCTCATTTAATAAATGACGTGGCTGTCCTGTGCACAAACAGTCCCCTTGTATTACTCTCTATCCTTGGAAAATCTTTGCAATAAACTAGCTGTGTCGAGTGTTACCTACAACAGACACCTCAGTAGCTTGGTAACACAGCTCGGATTGGAGGCAGCTGGCCAGACTAGAGCTCTATCTTTCTATTATTCTATAAAATGCAGGCATTTTAATAGAATCACAACAAAAATAGGTCCCATAATGAAAATATTTGAAGTTGCATCCATGTGAGTGTTTTGGTTTGAATATTCGTTTCTTGGTTTGTATGACAAAAATGGTACCTGACTGAATGATTCCCATTTGTGACACTGAATCCTTGCCAGATGAGTAGGACTGGTGTGACAGAGTAGCCCACACGTCTGTATAGCTGTGTCATCTGTCAATTGAGTATAGGTATATTCTGTACACATGTGGGACATATTATGTTCTAAATGTAGAGGTAGTTGATATCAATAAATATAAGTTAACATCCATTAATATCAGTAAAATAAGAATACTTTTTGAGTAGTTACTGAGGCCATATTCGCTTCCTGTCATATATTTTCTCTATGAACAGACACTGTGGGATGATATCAAGTTCTTCCCTGTGGGACCCTGATCCTCCACCGTCTGTCTCTCTTTGGCCCACTGGCTCTGAAATCAGTGAGCTAATTTGGCTGTGTGCATCCCCGTGCTGTGCTCCAGCCACAGGCCCAAAGTGGCAGAATAACTGATTGTGGACTGGAGCCTCTGACACTGGGAGCCAAAGTCAACCTGGTTTGTTTGTTTGTTTGTTTGTTTTTAATAAATGAGACATCTCAGGTATTTCATTAACATGCCAGAAAGCCGGCACACACAATCTTTAGCAAATCAAGCACTCATGTTGTTCAGTGACCATCTTGTTATAGTTTTTAGGGACCATTTGGTGCCTCTGGGATCAGGAAGCGAGTTTTATGTGACGTATTCTCCTATTTGGCCCTGTGTCACTGCTCTCGAGTCACTCGTTCTGCTGCCTTATTCGTTTCTGTTTGGCCACTGGGTAAAACAAATCTCCTCTGTACATGGCATTAATCAGCTAACGCTTTTGAGCTGTGGAGAGCAGGTAGTTGAGGAGTAAATGTTATGACATAATTGAAATTATAAGTCTTTTAAATCCCCAAGCAACACAGCCCCCTTCTCCACCTCCCTGAAAGTTTTGGATTATTATTCTCACCCCATTTAAAAATAGCACAGAGTTGGAGACAAGATAGCGTGGAAGTTCTCTGGAGACTTAATCGCTAATGACCTCATCTTCAAATGGTCAGTGATAATAAACAAGAAGACGGGATTTCCAATGGGGCAGAGCATTAATAAGGTAAGATTTTAAAATTAATTTTTCAAGTTAATTAAAATGTCCAAAAGCACAATAAAACTGCAGAAAATCTGGCAAGGGAATGGCAGCAGGCCTGATTAATGCAAGTCAACCGTCTTCGGAGGGTAATAGTAATAATGATGAGATTATGGATATGGAAGACCCTGCTAAAAAGAAATGTGATGCATGTGGAATACAAACTGCGTCCCAGTTACTATTTTATGGTGCACAATGGATCTGATTAAGGAGGAATAGCGGCAAGAATTACCACCGAATTGCTCAATAAAAGGATTGTGTAATTAACAGTGTTGTAGCAGCAGCTGGAGCAATGCCTCCCATTGATATTCCATATTCGCCATTTATTTCCAGTATGCTAAGGGGTGTGGGTTCTAACTAAGACTGTTTGTTTATCTGATCACTAAACAGAAAACATTTGTCGAGCGGGGCGCAAAGCTGAGCAATGCACGGGCATGTCTGATCAAGGTACTACTTTGGCCCTCAGGGGGCTTATGTTCAAATAGGAGAGTTAAATAGCAATGTAATTAACTGTAATGGAATGCAAACTGTGCCCAAACTTTCCATACAGGTCGAGAGAGAGAGAGAAATTACTTTTGGTAAAAGGAATTAAACAGAGGTGCCAGGGAACACATGGCATCTGAAAAGGGTATTGATTTTGATGTTGGCAAGATTTTGACAGATGGAGAGAATAGTAATTTTCTACTTGTGGATTCTTCAGTTTCGGAAAGCATTATATGGTACATGATGTCTCCAAGCCAATCGGAGACAATGGAGGCATATTAGTAGTATAGAACGTGGTCAAAGCAAATAATGGGGGGCCAAGGTCTCTCATAAGTTGCAGGAATAATGTTGGCACCTGACAGGGAAGCGGTTAATGGCATACAAATGTGTTTTGTATGAAGGAGGCTTTGGGCATTTTGGAGTCATTTTGGAGTGCCAACCGAACAAGGCATGCTTGACTTTGTGAGTCAGAGACTTAGTATGGTTATATAATCAGTTTGGAGAACAAGAAGGTCATCCAAGTCATTTTGGAGTGCTGCAGCATTAGAACTTGATGGAAATCTGGAGAACTGCTGTGATTTGGATGTGGCTTGTCCCCAAGGGCTCATGTGTGGACGCCTGATCTCCAGTGTGGTAACACTGAAAAGTGATGGGACCTTGTATCAGTCAGTGTTACTAGAGAAACAGGTTGAGCACAGGATATGAAAATATGTAGAAACTTACAAGATTGGCTTACAGTGGCCGCCCACAAAGTCAGATGATGAAGTGTGCAAAGGCTCTCTCTGTCCACTGGAGATGGGAGGATTCAGTCAAAGGTCTGGAGCTCACTGCAGTGTCCCATGCGAGTCTGTATAGAGGCTGCTGGGTCTACACTGGAAGGCCAAGAGTCACTATAGAAGGCAGGAGATGACATCTACAAGGAAGATGGGAATGCTTCCCAAGGAACAGAAATACGACTGTTTTTCCTTGTTTCTCCTTTATAACTTGCAGGCAATGAGCTGCCATAGGAAGGGTTCTCCATATCCTAGGGTCGTGGAAGAGCCACGCTAGGATGGTTCTTTTATATCCTAGGGTGTGGGATTGCTGAGCCATCTTAGTTAAACTTCTGAGCTACATTTCTCAAGTTGATACAGTCAATCGGGCATCACAGACCTTAGGAGCTGGGACTGAGGGGGAAATCATCAGTCACTGGAGAGATGCTCTTGGATGGGATTAAGGTAGTGCACTGTGGACCTGAGTCTTTCTCTGGCCTCCTGTCTGGCGAGGAGCTCTCTCCTTGTTTATGCTCCCTCTCTGTGATGCCAGCTGCTGAGAGTCCTCCCCCAAGCCAAGTGCGGTGGATGCCGTGCCACTGATCTTCCAGAACCACGACCTAAAGAAATCTCTTTTCTTGATACGTTTCCTATCCTCAAATATTTCTTTGTATTTGAGAAACAGAAAATGGATTAATACAAGAGTCCAAGCTTAGGAGACACACTCTGGAAAACATAGACAGGAGAGAATGGTTGTCATTGATATTATGGAGGTAGATCTAATAACACCTGAATGAGGAAGAAGAAGAGGGACAGGTGAAAGGTGACCACAAACTTTTCAATTTGGGTTTTCAGGAGAATGACTGGATGAATGCCAGCAATTCTGTGGGTGAAAACCCAGGGAAATGAGGCAGATGTGTTATGGACAGGAGGAACACACGCTGTGGACAGGTTCTTGTCTTCCTGGTTTCCCTGAGGTCGGCATCCTCATTCACTCTGAAGCCAGACTCAAATGATCACTTCTTAGAACCTACAAGCAGATGCGTGTTGGTTGGTACCATCAGAATGTGCTTGTAGAATAAGACACGCTGGCATGGAATAAGGTGTTCTTCTGCGGTGCAGAGAGTCATCTTAACACCATCCATCTGATGGCTGAGCCTTCTGTCTCCGTGGTGGTGGTAGGTGGCGTTTGGGTATTGGGTTGAGCCAGGTTCTGATATCTGGGGAGGTGTCTGGGCCGAAGAGCACAGAATGACACTCATTGTAGTGACACTCATTTTTTATGAGGTTATCTTCAGGCCTCCTTTTTATTTTCCTTTAGCACTAAAGAATGCATTCCAGCTTTCCTTTTATGTTGGATTTCTATTATTTCTGGCCATCATTTTCCCCCTCCAACTGCTTTTGTTTCTGGCATCCCAGCCGATGGGCAGGGAAGGTGTGGAAGTGTTTCAGCCAGCTGCCCCAGAGTATGATGAAGCACTAAAATGGAGAGGAAGAGTCGCCAAGAAATTCAAGCATCCGCCATAATCTGAAGCCTGGAATTCCACATTAGCCCCCAAAACAGAGTTCATTTTCAACTTCTTTGCCTCCTCAGTTCCTTGTAAAAATTTTACCAGAAAGAAATAAAGTTTCTAACTTAGTTACTCCTCAGATTCACCTGTGGCCTCGGTAGCTCCAGAATCACGGTGCAGTCTTTGGTTATGGCCTCCATAAACAAGGACTAGCACGCCCTTGTCGCTGGCTGTCTGACCTCTCTCTGGTCCTTTTCCAAGCTGGCTTGTGTACTCATTGCATATTATTTTCATTGTCAGGATTCTGCATAGTTTCTAGGGCTCCCAGTTGCTCTAGGAAGCAAATGTACAATTGTCTTCTTGTAATCTCAGGCTTCTTGTTGGTCACTGATTTCCTCAGGTGTCCTCGTCACCTTTGGTCGCCCATTCTGATTTTGTTCCTGTTGGTAAATAGCTTTGCGGCACTCATACAACTTCCTGTGGCCACATTGCAGAACTCAGAGGCGTCTCCTCCTTGCTAAAATTTCATTTCCCCCCCTGCACAGATGGCTCAGATTTCTTCTTTTCTTTAGAAAGTGTTCTTGTTCCTAATAGGCAGGTTGTTTCTTGGCGTGGGTGGTATATACGTTTGTCACCTTAAATGCAGCTGGACTGAATGAAGGTTACCATGTCCTTTCTTTTTAGGCGGAAAATCAGTCTTATCCCCTTTGTTGTTTGCTTAGGAAGAGTTATGGCCTTTCACATACCTTCCCCTGAACTGAGCAGGAACCCACTGACCCTACCCAGGCACCTTTCCTGCTCAACTTGGAACCCAGAAATACGATGTACAGAAGACTGTGCTGTCCAAAGGCAGGTGGATAAAAATTTCTATTTTCACCTAATAGGAGAAATTCTGTATTAAACAGTTACACAGTTTCTTCTGGAGGACTACTTAAATATTTTAATAATGTATGTTACAGGTCTCCAGGAAGAAGTGTTTTTTGATTCATCAGTTAGATGTAGCTCTCTTCACTGGTGGAGCGCTCCTTTGATTTCCTTATTGCAATACAATTTCAGACATCAAGAGATAGACTGACCCAAAGAGGTTTGACCTATTATTTCTTATACAATACAGTGAAAAATACCACAGGTACTATTTTTCCCTCTGCTTGTGGTAAATGTCCAGGCCAAGGCCTGGTTTGGTTTGCTGTGCTTTGGAAGGGGCGGAGGATGAGAGAGGAGGATCTTTAGCATCTCTCTGCTGGGACAAAAAGGCAGCCCTTCTAACTCAGGACGCAGGGGTTTCGTCAGCGCAGAAATGCCCAGCCACATCAGAGTGACTGCCACACTCAACATGCTTGTTCTCCTCTAGGCTTACCCTTCCACCCTCTTCTTAGTAGAACGTGGAAAAACAAACAAATTGAGGGATTTTTCACAGGAAAGACACCACCTTCCTGTGTCTTGGGGCGTGGCTGTTGCTGATTACTCCACTTCCTGTGCGTCAGCGCCCACGCGGCCTCCGCCGCCATTCTCCTCCTTGTTCTGCCCTCAGCCGACTCACTCACTACCGCACAGGTTCCCCTCGCACCCCTTCACCTCCTGCCTTGCTGTATGGAGTAGAGAGGCTGTTCTGCTCTTCCCTACTGGTGCTGCAGTTTTGGAAGGGAGTGAGCCCAGCACTGCTTCTTCTCCCGGGGCAGCCTCTTCTGTGCTCGAGGTCCCAGTGGATTAGTGTTCCAAGAGCCCACTTTGCAAATCCCTAGACCAGGGTACTTTGGAGGAAGAAATAGGGCCCTGCAGTTGTTTGCTGATGGCAGCTGTTTAGAAGGCCGGTGGAGGCTGGCTGGAGCCACCTGGCTTGGCAGGTGGCAGCAGTAGATTTTAGAGAGGCCATTAACTATGCTTCAGTACAGCTGCTCTTGACCTCTAGTAGACTCTTCAGCGATGTCTAAGCAAATTTTTTGCTTGATTTGCCAGGGGACAGTACTGTACGTAGCTTTTGAAACGTTTTCCCTGGGGAGCCTTTTCCTGGGCCTAGAATTCTGGTCTGCTGCATTTCCATCTCGGAGGGAATAACAGGTCTACACTCTGCTCGCAGGGGATGCACCCAGAAGAAAGGAAGGAAATGCCAGCGTCACTTTCAAGAGACAGTGAATGCATCCTACTCTTGGTGAATATTGAGTAGGGTTGGCATGCTGCGGTGAAATGACTTGCTAACGCGGGTTTTTGGAAAGTGTGATAAAACCTCTGGTGAATGTTTACGTTTTACAAATATTGATTACAATAGAAGATACATTGAAACGAATCTCCCCCATAATACCCCTCCTGCATCCAGCATACTTAGAGAAATAAGTTCCTCTTGACTCCTTCTAAAACAGTCCTGAAAGCCTTCTTTGGTGAATGTCATTAGTTGCACTGTTGCGACTGCTTCAATGTCCAGAATTGATTAAAAATATTTACCTTGAATGGTCATTTTGACTTCGCGGAAAAGCTAGAATTTATACAGTGATGTAACTAGTGAATAAAGTTTATGAGGGCACACTATAATATTTTTACTTGATGGAAATTTCCATAATGTTTTAAATTGATTCAAGACATGGAGGCAGGCAGAAAAAGACATGAAGGAGGACTTCCAGAATTGCTTCAGAAAGCAAGAACAATAGAATAAGTGTGTTTAAAGTGGGGGAGGAGGGATGGAGGCAGGTTAGTGGCAGTATGCTTTTTACAGTAACAAACTTTTACATATACACAGTATGATTTGATTACACTTTATGCACCACTAAATTTATCTTCCAGAAGTAGAAAAGATAGAAACTCAGTTTATCCTTTTGGTGATGTTGAAGGCAGAAGGCAGTGGACAGAGGATGGTGGCCCCTTCACGGGGTCAGAGATACAAATCACTGTGTGCATGGTGGGCCAGTAGCAGCGCTTGGTGAACAAGAGGTCTTGTGAACTTAGCTGAGACCAAGACCCGTGGCCAGCTGTCTTTCCTCTTTCTGCATGGCAGGTTGCCTTGTAGGTGTCCTGGAGTCCCCAACAAGGCCCCTTCCTGTGACTTGGTGTCCACGCAGATTCTGAGTGGGGTCACTGAGCTGGTCACCATCTCCTAATGCTTAATCTGCTCCCGGTTTTTCACAGCCGTGGATGCTTCTGCTGCTCCACCATTGTGTCCTTTCTCCCCCAGCATCCCTTATGGAAGGAACTTTGTCTTCATTCATTCTGGACACAGAACTTTGTCTTCTCTGGTGGGGCTGAATGGGCTGCTGGGAGTAAAGTTACAAGGATTTATGGGCCAACCAGGCTCACAGCCTTCAGTGTCCCCGGACTCGATGGACATCACTCCACCCTCACAGGACAGCCACCTCCTCCATGAACGGTGTCCCCTTCAGTGTGCAGTGCTATGCCCCACAGCTGATGGTCTCCATCAAAGCAATAGAGACGCCTGGCTCATCCTCACTGGGATGGAAGAACACTGCAAGACTCGAGACTTCTTTGAAGAGCCAGCTCTGCAAAGGCGTTCCTTGGTAACCCAAAGTGCAGAAATGAATGGCTGCAAAGCTGGTTTTGTTCTCTAAGATAGGTCACTGTCCTCTCTCCAAAGACCTGGCAGGAGACTGGGCAGGGCCTCTCCCTCCCAGAGTTCACTGTGCACTGACCCTCTGGTGTGACGCTACCTGAAACCCCACCGATGCTTTAGACTTTAGATAAGAGGTTCAACTTTAGACAAGATTTTTCCAGACTTCACGTGGGCTAACTGTGGTTGGTCCCCTCCCTCAGCCCCTTCCTCTCTGGCCCTGTACAGCTGGTTTTGAAGACGTCACCTGTATGTTCCTGGGTCTTTCCACCTCATTTATTTCTATACTTTTCATGCCTGCTGTAAACAGGTGCCCAGTGATCTTTGTTAATCAGCAACTGTGCAAGCCTTAGACATTGCGTAAACAGTTCCAGTCTTATTTAACAATTTTGTGGTTTATCTTAAAATGTTTTATTTGACCAATAACAATTATATATACTTACAGTGAATTGCCTTGATATATGTATGCATTGTAGCATGATTATATCAAGCTAATTAACATATCCATCATCTCATGCTTTTATATAGTGATAATATTTAAAGTCTACTCTTAGCAATTTTGAAATATACATTATTAACAAGGATAGTCACCATGCTGTGCAATAGGGCACTAAAATTTAATCCTCTTGTCTAATTTTTGATGAACATTTTCCCATTCCTATCCAATCGCCAGTCCACACCCCAGGCTCTGATAACAATCATTTTATTTCATGTTTTAGATTTATCATATAAATTAGATCATATGGTATTTGTCTTTCTGTGCCACCTATATGCTGATTCCCTCAGAACCCTACATCTCTGATGAAATCTCTGCTTTACTCTTGAAAAAGAAAATGGAAAAGTATAATCTTTGCAATGTCAGGGGCCCACTCCTTGGCTGGGATTGCCTCTTATGGACTTATAATTTATGCTATTTAAAAAATATTGACTTTCTTCCTAAATATTTGTCGTAGGTAACGGAAAACACACCACAAAATGAACAACTTACAATTAACCCACTAGAGAAAAAATCAGTTATTTAGTGTATCTCCCTACAAAAATAAAAGTTAAACCACGATTTTATAGCTTGTCTTTTTAAATCCTCTAGTAAAATAGAACATTTCTCCTTGTCAGTTGCATTCTAAATTACAAATAGATTTCCAGAGTTTTCATGAGTAATAGAAGCAGATTCATCAGTTTTTTGTTTATTTTTAGTATGCTGGATCATTTAATCAAAAAGATATAGAGTGAATATAGACTGATAAAACTAGGTTCATTTCAAAAAGGAAAGAAGAAAATAAAACTCACCCTCATATCTTAACCTAGCCCCGAGATAATCCCTCCTAACTTTTAGGTATCTATCTTTCCAGACCTTTTTCTGTACCTTGACACAGGCTTATGCATGAATTACCAGCAAGGCCAAACATTCTTTTATATACTTTTTGGTTATTTATAATTTTCATTCCTGAAATGTTCATGAAATTTGCATTTATTTCTGAGTGGATTTCAATTTTTAATATGAACTTATATGATCACTTCAGCATATTAAGACCACTAAACAGTTTTGTTTTTAAATTTTAGCAATATCTCCCTCAGAATTTAATTTCTTTTAGCTATTATTTTCTCTTCAGAACTTTAAATTTTAATGGAGTCTAATATACCAGTATTATCTTTTTTAGTTTCTGCCTTTGGTTTAATGTAAGAAATGCCTTGGCCACTCTTAAACTATATAAAAGAAATCTACAGCTAAGTATGGATTCCTTTCTTTATATTTTAATTTTTAATCTTTCTGGAATTCATTTGGCATAAGGAATTATGCAGTAAGGATCCCAATTTACTTTTCCCCCCAGAAGGCTAGCTAACTGTTCCAACATCTTTTTCCCTTTAATTAGAAATGCCAGCTTTAGCATATACATGCAACATGTTTTATTTTTATTCTCTAAAATCCTTCACAATTGCAATTTTGATTTTTTCCTCTTTTATTAGTGAAATTTAGAATGGTCCAATTCCTTAGGAGTGGGTTTCAGTCCTTGTTTCTTTCTCTGATATCAATCTGTTTCTCTCTCTATTTTTTTTTTTTTTTTTTTTAGGTTTTTGGAGACAGGGTCTCGCTTTGTGGTTCAGGCTGGCCCTCAGCTCAGCCTCAAACTCACATCACAATCCTCCTGCCTCTGCCTCCCGAGTGCTGGGATTACAGGCGTGAGCCACCACGCCCGGCACTGTGGTATGTGGTACTGGTTGCTGCTGGGCGTGAGTCTCCACACCCA
>PVIR01007933.1:0-58566 GCA_004026965.1 Petromus typicus
AGGGGTGTTTTAATATTCTTTTACAGCATTATGGACACAGTATTCCTGACACTGCACATACATCTGTCGAGAGGTAGTTTCTTCAAGTTTAGTTGCAATATGCAATCTGAAGCCATGCTTCGGAACTTATATTTTATTGTATTGAAAAGTTGGTCTGTCTTACAGTTTGGATGGAACTTTCACTAGGACATGGTTTTATGGCATCATCTTGTGGTCATTTGGGAAATATTTGGTCTCTGAGTTGAGTGTCCTTCACGGGTTGGCACATAGCTAATGTCACCACTTTAGATCAAAAGTGTTTAATATTAGGAAACCATCTAGCTCACAGTGGCATGTATATGTTTTCTCTAATCCTAATTTTCCTGGAAAGTTTACATTTTATTATTAATAACAATTACCAATCTTTTTTGATATGATTGGATCAGTTTATTCATTTTCAAGAAAATGAATAAATTCATTTTTAAAGAAAATGCTGCCAAATACCCAACTTTGAAAAACTGTACTGTTATCATTTTGTCAAGTAAAATTAATATTTCATGGAAAATATGGCTAGTTCATTTGAATTCAAACAATGGTGCAGGTTTTCATAATGTAGAAGTTTTTCATGTGTACTTTCAATTTTGTCATACAGAATACTAAAAAGATATTCTCCAGTTTTAATACAATTAATGGTTTTATTGAGCTGTTAGTGTTACAGGCTGAATTGTGCCCCCAGCTCATTCATATATTGAAGCCCCAACCTCAAATCCATAACTGTGACTGTATTTGGAGGTAGGGCCTTCAAAGAGGTAATTGAATTAAAGGAGATCATTAGGGTGAGCCCTAATCCAATAGGACTGGTGCCCTTGTAAGAGGAGAAATTTTAGACATAGAAAGACAAAAGCCACTAGGAATATGTGCACACAGCAAGACTTTGTTTCTCTGCAAACCAGAGAGAAGCCTCGGAACAAACTAGCCCTCCTGAACCTTGATCTTGAACTTGAGACCTCTAGAATAATGAGAAAATCAGTTTGCTATTTAAGCTGATTGGAGTGCTCTGGTACAATGGTGGACACCTGGAATACCTCCCACTCCCACTTTCACAGTGGAACCCTGATTTGATTTGAATTATTATCATTATCTCAGATCTTGAAAGTCAATGGTTTTAGGATACCTTAGTTATTCTGATGTTGAAAAAGAACAATAGGAAATCAGGAAGCACAACATCATTATTAGTGATTTTCTTACTTATTCGTATATAGTTAGTGGCTGTTCTGTTAGATATATGTCATATGAATACACTGTTTTAATTTGTTCTAACTCCTACAGGTGCAGGGAGTTGTTGACATAGGTGGTTGGGATTATCTCTGAAAGCTTTGATGAAACATTTGCATTCTGAAATCTACTGCAGTCAGTGATAAGGGGTAAACACCACAAGAAAGGGGCTGGAGCAAAGGAGCTTGTGTATTATTTCCTGTTGATACTCAGTGGACTTTTCTCAGTGCTGACTTATGTAGTGGATCACAGCTGGGTGTTTTTGAACCAAGGCTTAATATGCTTTCACCTCTGTGGTACGTAGACACAGTGAAAAACATCAGTACAAAAACCTTCCTCTTCCTTTTTTTCCTGTTCCTGGCATTTTGCCATCACCACCGTCTGCCATCTACAATACCTCAGAAATTTCCTTTCACCAAAGCTGTTATTGTGGTTAAGTGCTATAAAATCCAAGGGCACAGAATTGCTACATCTCACAGATCAGTAAGTAAAAACACAAAGAGACTAAAAAGTAAACAGGCACTGGACACATGAAGTTAATAATTGGTCAACAAACTTGGAAAATATATGACCTAACATTAAAAATCTAAATATATTAATAACCCATTTTTGGGGACAGATATTTAAGTAAATTTTACTTAAAAAGTGATACAACTAGTGCTGGCAAGATGTTGATGACAACATACATTTTTTTCTGGAAGCCAAGCAGTTAATATCAAGAGAGTGAAACTATCTGTAGTATTCTGAGTAAATATTTCACTCTGGGGAATTTGCTATGAGAAAATATTGTGTATGTTTTAGTGTAAAATGAGGTTTATTATCCTCAGAGAAGAGGGAGCTCCTTCTATTTGATTCTTACAAAAGTTACAAAAAGCAATATTCCAATGCTTGTGCTCAATTCTCGTATTTTGAACAGTGAAATACACTTGAGTATAGACACATTAACCTCAGCTATCTCAGTCAATGTTGGTTTATGGACACTTGAGAAAGCTGGCTGATGGAGTTAGTAAAACAGAAGACTATTTTTGGATCTCTTGGCACTTTCAAAGTTGCAAATATTTGATATTATTTAAACAAATATTATGATGTGAATGTTTTATTCTGGAGATTGAAATATCTGTAGGATAAATGTCAAGACAAAAGTGCTAATGTTATGTTAATAGATATTGTGGCTCAAAAACAGGTATCACAATAGCTTCATGTCTGGATTAATAACATGCTGTATTTTAAACAGATTAGATGTAAGTTTGATACACTCTGGAAAATGGGGATTAAAAAGTGGCTCTAGTCATGACACACTGATTTGAGGTCCTTCTGAAGAATGTGAATATTATTTTATGAATTATGAGAATAAAAAGAGCAGAAATTTAAAAATCATATTATTTTATTAATATGTATGTGAAGTCAGGTTATGCATCAGAAATTTAAAATACAATTGACAATTTCATCTACAACTCTAAGGACTTACTTATTCGAGTTGGCCAAAACCTTAACTATACATCTTCTTATCAAAAAAATGGAAGTTTTCTTCATTTTATGGACAATTTCTAAAATGTCTATGTAATATATACTATATAATAGTAGTATATATAGTACTATATAATAATAGTATATATTACATATATGGGTAAAGTTATATATTTCACACATGTAATACTTTTAAACAATAAAAAAGTTATAAGCACAGATATGTTCATTACTGCAAATTTGGTAAATGCTTGTAAATGCTCCTCTGTAAGAAAATTGTGTCCACTATAGTATGTCCCTAGATATAGCACTGATGTAATTTATTAAAGTACAGATTAGGAAGTATCCAATAAGACAGAGAATGGATTCCATAATCTTAAAAGGGATACAAATTATTATGTGGAGTATTATGACATTTACAGAGTATGTCATAATAGGTACATGGACAATGAAAACTTAGAAGAAATATACCAGACTAGTAAATGTGGTCACTGGGTGGTGGGAAGTCTGATTTTCTTTCACCATAGAATTCTGTAATGAGCAGAGGCTCAGGTCAGTGGGTTCCCAGGCAGCGCAGGTGGCCTCCTGGTAGGGTCGTCACTCAACTCACTTGCGGACAGTGATGCTTGTTCCGCTGAGGAACTATTACAAAGCCACTGCTGCTGTGGAAAGACCGTCCCTTTCCATATACCTCTCCTGCGCTTTGATCCCAGGTCTGCCCTCGGTGCAATGCTCTTCTCCCTGGTCAGGTCACTGCCCTGTGATTAGGTTCTCCATCAGACCTACTGTGGAAGGTTCTCCAACAGATCTTCTCCTGGCGATGGAAAGAGAAGGGCTCACTCTGGGAGGGTCTGGACTTTCATGTGTGATTCCTGGATGTCAAGGAGAGGATGGCCTCCTGCCTTTCATTTTGAGCACTGCTCCTTGAGCTTTGAAAATTCAGCCATTCAGTATTTAGCTTCCGGCTATTATTACTTTAAAAATCCAGTGCTATTTCTGCCTCCAGTCCTAGAAAAACTAAAGTCTGCCTTTATTTCCATCACTCAAACATTAGTGAAATTGGATTCAAGTAATCATTGAGATTGGTTTGGATGGGAAAAGAATGAAAGCATTTGAAGGATGCAATGAGAATGAAAGTCCAAGAAAAGGGCGCACAGAGGGGAGGATGGGAACCACAGACAACGCACTTTGCTGTTGGCAGAGAGATGGTATTCAGGGGCCTGCCTCAGCCACTGCCAAACTTTGGATCATTCCAGCCATAGCTAAGCACTTTTTTTTTAAAAAAGCAACATTCCTTGCATTTTCACATATTCTCTCAGATCTCTTAAGAAAACACACATCATAATATTGACCTTCACGTTTTTAAGGAGTCAGGTTAATATCAATACTGTGAATACACAATATTTCTTGAGGTACTCACGTCTTTATTTTACATCTTACCACTTGTTGCTAGTCTTACTTTCCTTAGCTTTAATAAATGCAAGCAAGGATCATTTTCTTGGGAAATAAAAGTTTGGAAAAAAATCTACAGACTTAGGGAAAGCCAGGGTACAGACAGTTGCAATGCAAGGAAAACCTTGCAAGCCCTGGCACAAATCAGCAAAGACAGTCTGGTCACCAGAATCTCTATTTCCATTGTCCTATATGCAGAGAGGGACAAGTAATTCCCTTGGTTTGAATCCTAAGCGGTATACAAGCACCATGTATGATTCAGAGAGTGAGATGGGCAGAGCTGGTAACTTTTGAAGGTGTCTACTGATCCAAAGCACCCATAAAGGTATACAACTTAGTTTCCAATAATTTCCTAAATTCTCTTTAATTTTATTAGTGATCTCAGTTTTCTTATTGCCCAAAGAGAAGTAATTAGACACCACGGGATTCTCTGGAGAGTCTTCTCATCTTTCTGAGCAAGTGTTAAATGACGGGAGCAATCACGTGCATGGGAATTGCTAAGAAGATGGTTCTCAAGCCCACTCTGGTGGATGCTTCCTGGGCAGGCGGCGGTTGTGGCTCTACATCTGTTGTGAACTGGCCCAAAGCCAGCAGCTTTTGTTCTCCGAATTAGAAAGGAACTCAAATGTTGGATGTCAGGGTACAAAGAACCACAGGATGTGGACATTCTGGGGCTCTGGTGCCCCCTGAGGAAGCTGTGTCTGTCGGATTGGGCAGCAGATGGGAAGACTGAGGACACGGAGCAGAGGACACGGAGCAGTTTCCCAGCAGTCGGGTACCCTCCGTCCCACCACTTCCCTCTTCTTTTCTAGAGCATGAGCTTTTCCAGGCTCATGAACAAAGCTATATAGTCGGGTCTGACTAATAGTATGAGCACAATGGCTTTCGCACTGGTGAGCAAGGAGATCCTTCCTCCAGATGTGATAGAGACAGGATGACTTGGGGTGTGGAAGCCCAAAAGCTACGGCAGAATCATCCTGATACCTTGCTGGCAAGCAATCTGTCCAGAGAGGAAGTCAGGGTAGGAAGGAATTTTCTCTCATGTTTTCCTCAAAGGTTAGTAAGTGCTCTGCGAATAGTTCTTCCTCTATACTGTCAATCTGCATTGATAGCTTTTTGTATTTGTGTATGAGATAGTCTCAATTTTCATCCTAAGTTTTGTATATGCAAAAACAACATATGGGAATTGTGAAAAATATATTCAAATGGAAGTATAGAGTGATTTTATATACAATCCTTGAAGTCTTTATTTTTAAATTTTATTTTATTAGTTCCTGGAGCAGAACTTGGGACCTTGTGCTTGTGAGGCAGGTAGGTGCCAGAACCACTGGGCTAAACTGAAGTCTTTACATTGGAGGAAGGGGAGTATTTTTCTCTGGAGTCTTACTTTACTTTGAATCTCCAGACTAATAGGAGCCTGTGCTGACTTGTTTTAGGCAATTTCTGAGGAGGCCAGGCCTGCCCTAACTATAGTATAGGACAAGGTGTGGTATAGGAAAACAACAGTCCAGAGTCGGAATTGTTTAGGGGAGAGTGCTTCTTTTTTCCACTGAAGATGTGTGATCAGAGCAGTGTTCATTCAGTCCACAAAACTGGCAAAGTCGATGACTTTGCTGCGTGCTTTATAGGATCTGTATATACTGTAGAATCTAAGATGCATCCCTGAGACTTTACAAGACTTACCTGTCACTGGCCCAACCTTTTCTAGTGACAAATTACAGTGATAAAGTAACTGGTCCCAGATAGAGATAAACACTCCTGAATCTCTGTGAGTTTGGCAGTCCAAGGGTGACTGGAGTTCAGGCTCAGTCAATACATGTAGCTAAGGGACAAGTCTGAGAAGAATGCTCACAAACGGTGCAAGGAGGTGCTAATCTTCAGACTTGCGTTGGATGAGGTGGGGCTGAGAGTGGAAAATAAGAGCAGGAAGGGACCTGTTTTGTGTCACTTCCTTGTTGAGATGTAGATGATCGGGAATGTTCAGCGCTGGAGGATGTGAGGGCTCAGGTGACCGAGGCTGGGAGGGGGGCGACTGAAAGGAGGACATTTTGTGAAGGATGAACACTCTGTGAGTAAATTTCAAAGAAAACATGACTTTTAAAAAGTGGAGGGCTGAGCATCAAGGAGAGAAAGAAAGAGCAAGGGAAAGGGGGTAAGAGGGAGAAAGAGGGAGAGTGAGAGAGAAGAGACTTAGAATATGTTGCAGATGACACAGTGAATGATTGGGTTTGAAAAATAGCACACAGAGAAATAAAAAAAGAAATTTCTCCATAGAAGTTCATGAAGAAATTTAAAAAGTTTTAACTTATACACATGGAAATGAGAAGGTATAGGAAAGTCCTGGAGGAGGTTGGCTTCTGCAAGAAAATACTGGAAAGTATGAATGAGTCAAGCAATGTAAAAAACCTGAAAAATCCATGATTAAGAAATGGTCAGGTTTGGGCTGGGGATTTAGCTCAGTGGTTCCGGCACCTGTCTTGCAAGCACAAGGACCTGGGTTCGATCCTTGGTAACCACATACAATACTGGGTGTGGACACTCACGCCCAGCAGCAATCAGTACCACATATCGCAGTGCTGGGCATGGTGGCTCATGTCTGTAATCCCAGCACTCGGGAGGCAGAGGCAGGAGGATTGCTGTGATGTGAGTTTGAGGCTGAGCTCAGGGCCAGCCTGAACTACCAAGCGAGACCCTGTCTCAAAAATCCTAAAAGAAAAGAAAAGAAAAGAAAAGAAAAGAAAAGAAAAGGTCAGGTTTAACGGGGCTTGAAACATGCAGTTTTCATCAGTGTTGGTAAAAGCATTCTAGTACATGGGTCTGAGTGCTTTGTATGGAGTAAAAATGGCAGCTGCTGTTTTGTGTGAGTTCGGTCAGGAGGATACAGGGGACTTTCTGGTCCCTGATTCTGTTGTTTAACTTAAGACTCTGGCTCAGAACCACACTGAAATGGCCTATATTTTCAAGTGTTTTGTGTTTGAATGTTGTTCAGGGATATCACTGTACCTTTCATCTTGTGTAGGAAGAAACCCAACCGGTGACACACATGACTTACTGCAAGCCCTGCCTAAGACCTAATTTATATCCATACCTCAGCTTCTAAGAGTGGATTCTGAGGCTCTTATATAGGAATACATACTTTTTGGTTCTTTCTCTGTCTGCCCCCAAATATAACACGATAATGCTCTGTGTGGTTATTTGGGAGCCAGCTGCATTTTCCTTTCTTGCCGGAATATTCTAACGGGTTTCCTAAGGGAAAGTGTAAGACTAAAGATAAGCCACAGCCTGAAGCCCAAGCTGCTGACTTGAGCACAGATGGGAGAATGTTAACAGCCAAGAAATATGAGGTCTTGGCTCCTTTCCCAGAACTGCCAGGCTAAGACCTTGGCAGAGACTCAACAGGAAACTGAACTCTATTTGCATATCCTTTTATACATGGGAGATTAAAAGCTTCAACCTTGAGTGATCACAGTTTTTGAGAATCACAACGAGGCATTAAAGAAAGGGAGGAGTGTCCCGAGGGAGGTGAGCTGGGGGAGATGCAAGGTAGCTGTGAGGTTAGCGATGACTTTCAATGCTCTTTGATTAATCATGAGTGTATTTCATTTCGTTCCTTTTTTTTTTTTTTTTTTAATTTTATCCTCATTGGGTCACAGAAAAGAATCAGCAGGACAGAGATCTATTCTTCCCAAATCTTGGGAATCTGTCACATTTGATCCTTTTTGTCTCACCAATAAAATCCTCCTTTTTCTTTCTGGGCAGAGATCTATATAACTTCTTAACACTGAAGAAAATTTAGAGATGATCTAATAATAATCTAATCTAATCTAAACTCTTGTATTGTATGCATGGGAATGTGGCACATGCAAGTTAACTGATCATCCAAAGTCCCACTGAAAGTTGGGAGTAAGAGTTCTGTCTCTTAAATGATTTAGTTTTCAACAGGCTGCTGCTGCCTCTCAGCAGGTGGAGGTTTCCTCAGATCTCAGACAGCTTCTTTCCAGCTTGGATTAGAAGCTGTCATCATCATCACTGTCCATCAGAACATGAGTTCAGGGCAAGGCTGTGGCTTTGATTCTCTGGCTTTTTTCCTCAGTTCCCCTGGAGCAGGTCCCTGTAATTCTTTAAAGAAAGATGCCAAAGGACTGGAATGAGGGTATTCATCCCTGGGACTCATTTAGGGGAACTTGGCTTTCTTGGCCAAATACTACAGTAAAAACTAACCCCAGGTAGACAGAATGGACAACGTGAGGATGGACAAATGTCATGCTTCACAGGTTAGTAATTAATGGTATAGTTTTCTTTCTAAGGTAAGGAAAAGGCGTCTCTATTTCTGAAAGAGTGCACTAATTAAATGTATCCTAAAGCTGGAAGACCTTTTGGGAGAGCATTTTTAAACCTGGATAAGGTCTAGCTTTTTGAAAGCTAAGACAATCCTTGGCTAGCTCTTGTCCCAGACATCTGAACCATGTTCGTTGGGAAAGAAGTTTGATATGAAAAATTCATTGTCCTTGTTATTTCTGGTAGAGCAGAGACACCTAAATTTGTGGCAGACAAAGAGCAATGAGGACACAGTTTCTTATGGAAAACACTGCAAAGGACTGGCTTTGCCTTTGGGGATTTACTATCCTTAGTGCAGGGAAAGAATTCAGAGAGGTGATAGGGGAAGAAGCTTCCTGATAAAGACTGTTTGTAAAAAATATGCTGGTGGTATCTTTGAACATGCTGGCTTGGGAAATTACTTGTAGTCACTGGCAGTGACCCTTTTGTGCTTACTTTCTTTTAGTAATTTCTCAGATGAATCATTTCTCTTCTGGTGAATGATTTACTTTGAACCATTAAGTGTTGAGAGGAATGTCATGTTTATGTTATTGAGCAACTCTACATGTTTTTGTCACTCAGGTGTGCCAGGTACTTTCCAGAGGTTGTTTAATTTAATCCTCATAATAATGCTACAAAATTATGTTCTCTGTTTAAGGATGAGGAATTAGAAGTTTAGAGAAGTTAAACAAACTTTGTTAAGATCTCAGAATTAATAACTGAGAAGTTGTCTGATTTTTGTCTGACTCTTTTTACTACTAAAATTTTTAAAAGGTATTTAAAGTTTATAGTCTAAATCTTTAATGCATTCATGTTAGCACAGGTGGATTGACTTTGCCAAAATTAGAGACAGTTTATAGATTATTGTTTTTAAGCTCCACAGATATTAGTACTCCTTGAGGATGATCATGCCTATTAATTTCTATGTATTCTTTACCTATTTGCATCAGACTGCTACTTAATGAAGAGAGAAAAATATACTTTTAAAATTATGCCACAAAAACTTTTCTGAAAACAAAGTTTTCATGGATATTCAGACATGGCACAGACTACAGCATGTTTTTACCTGGAACTCAGAAAAAGTCTCCACTCACATCTTTCTTTCACTTTGGGATGGTCACACATTTTCCATTTCCTGTTTATTTTTTTCCAGTATCCAAAGCCAAGTTTAAGGAAACAAACAAACAAATAGGCAACCAGTGCCACTAGAAGCAGGAGCAGGTTAGACTGATTACTCAATAAGCATTCTGAGCAGTCCCCCAGGTCAGTAGGACTTCTGGAAGGGTCATTCAAGATTGGTCCTTTGAGTTCCCAACTTACTTTTCCCTACTCTTTGGCTTAACCAGGTATGAATGAGTATGTTGGAAGGGAAACAACTAGGAGAATTCAAAGGAGTAAAGTGGAGAAGTCGCATTTTACTAGTACATAAGAGAATAGTTCAAGTAAAGTCCAGGTGGAGGGGTAGGCAGGGGAGGCCCAGTTAGAGAAAGATCACATACGGGTTGTCTTGCTTTGCCTTCCAGGGAGAATTCAATCCCTCTCCGTTCCCAGTGGTAAAAACACAGTAATATTCACTGAGTTGTCCTGTTTTAATCTGTGTGTAAAGACAAGTGATGACTGACACTATTCTGGGTGATAATAAATCTTCCTCTGTGGAAAGTATATAATGCTTAATATCCTTCAAAGGACAGAATTTGGCAATATCCATGTGGATTTCCTTGCATGTAACAGTTCACACAGAGGAGTCCGAAGTTAAATTCAGAGGTGTTGCAGATCAGTAGTATGAAGTCCCCAATATTTTACAAGCTCTCCAAAGGTTGGACCTCTGGAAAAGAGGAAGCAATAATAAAAATTGTAGAAGACAGACATTACATTACCTCAGAATGATGACTCCTGCATTGAAACAGCCTAATGAGGGACACATGGCAGACACCACATGTGGGGGACGAGGGTGGGAAAATGCCACAGACAGCCCCAGAGGCCATGTCTTCTCAGACACTAAGTGTGGAGAGCAACATCATGGGGATCTGCCAGGAGATGGTCCTACCCTCTGCATATCTTCCTCTGAGAGAGTCTACTGAAGTCTGGGAGGACTCTGGGAGTGAAATGGGCCCATTCTTTATTCACAGACATGATTTAAAAGCCAGGTTTAATATGATCCAGTAAAAGAAGGCTCTTGAGTTGTATGCTGTAGCAGCTGTGGAGGTTGGCTACCTGCACTTGTGTCTTGCATCAGCCACTTAACCTTGGGCAGTACCTCACCCTTGTACTTCGGTCTTTTCATCAGTCAACAGGGATAAAAATAGTAGTAGGTTACTATGGGAGACTAAACAGATTATACCATGCTAACTATTGTGAACAGGCCATCAATAAATATTATGAGTAGTAACTCTGCAGTTGCTAATGATTTTTCATTTCAAGGGAATTTTCATTTTTAGTTTCTTTTTGCTGAAATTTCAGAAAGTTTTCTTTTTTCCGCAACTCATAGGAATTGGGAATGACAGATCATAGGAATTAGAGAAAATGAGAGCTGGAAGGGACCTCAGGCTGTGTCAGGTCCAGCTTTTCACCTTACAAATGAGCCAAGGAGGTGAAGAGATGGGCTTCACTTCTCATAGCACAGATGTAGATTTAAACACAAAGTCCAGGCTGGTAGAGTTCTTTCCCATTGTGTAGAAGCACTTCTTTCGCACCAATTAAACCCTGTCTAATTTCCTTACGACTCATTCATGGAGCTCAGAAATGGAATAGGACAGCGATCCTGTGGAAGGGGCTGACTGGTGCTGAATATAATGAAATTATCACCTTTTTAATTTGATAAGACCTCATTGACTTTCCTTTTCTTTACAACACTGTCATATTATTGATTTAGCCTTATTTTGAAAAAGAAAAGAGGCAGAGATTTTGTTTCTGAATGGAAGGAAGGGATTGTTGCTGGCAGGCTCTGGTCATTGATCCATCCTCTCCCCGCAGTGCAGTCAGAGGCCCTGTGGTGAGGAGCAAGGTCCCCGGTGAGCAGGTTATGCAGCCGAGATGAGAGAGGAGAGCAGTCTTTTTTCTTTTACTGGGAAAGATGTACTGAGCGCCTGCTGTGTGCTTAGTATGATGCCAAGTCCCCACAGGAATACAAAGACCCCAGGGCAGGGCTTGAGATTTCAGGGAGTTTCTAGAAAGAGGAGAAATCACAGACTGAACTGTAGGCAAGCTCTCTGGAGTTCTTTGAGGGCTTTGTACTCCCCAAAAACACAGGAGCAACTTTTCATTTTTAAACGTGAAGGCACTAGTCAGGGGCTCAGCTTATCTGGGAGGAGATTTTCCAGTTGAATGGAGGGCCTGGATGCTTTTCTGTGGTAACCAGGAGTCAGAGTATAGGGGCAATTTCAGGAATTATGGGTTCTTTTGGCTTTGCTAGTAGGTAGTTGTGTGATGGTGGGAAAATATTAGAATTCACTAGAGGATCAGAATACACACACAGACACACACAGACACACACACACATAGACACATAGACACAGACACACAGACACACACACAGACACACAGACACACAGACACACATACACATAGACACAGACACACAGACACACACACAGACACACAGACACACACACAGACACACAGACACACACACACATACACACACACACAGAGCTATCTGTGCGCTAGAGAGCTGGAGCATTAGGTCCAAAGGTGAAGGCCTGGAGCTCGCTACAGAATCCGGTGGGAGTAAATATTGGAAAGCCAAAGATCTGCATCAGAAGGCTGAAAAGTCTGCACTGGAAGCCTGAATGAACACCCAAAGACTAGGGAGAAGGCTGGGGCTCCTCCCAAGAAGAAAAAAGTCAAACTTCCTTCTTTTTTTCCTTTTCTTCCATCCAGGCCACAAGCCTGCTTGGTGCTACCCACCAGCAAGGTGGGTCTTCCCTCTTCAGTAGACACCCAGAACTGGGCTCCTCGAGTCCATTTGATGTTTCTTATTCAAATTGACATCACAGTTATTTAATGTCTCCATTCTTCACTCTCTGTTTACTGAAGAAGTTGAGCCAAGTGGTAGCCAGGATCTCTCTATCTTTATGCTGTGCTGTGGAAGGAGTGATGATGCCTTTGATGCCAAGAAATGGACTAGCTGTGAACTCAGAAATCTGAAGTTGACTCTTCTTACGGATAAGGGTCCTCTCTGATTTCAGCTATAGTCAGCTACACCGGACCCTCTGTGGTTCTCTGTCTATATTTACAAACACGGTGCATGAAAATGTTCACTTCTTTGAAAGACCAAAACAATTAGCCTTTTATTAATCATTCAGGATTTTAACACCGGCGTGAGGCCAACGTGATTGAGAGCTTCGTGTAAGAGGAGGCCTTTGATGTGTAAGCTGTAACAACACACACTCAAGCTGTACATCTTTGGTATTGTCCTGTAATGACGATTTCCATTCTCAGTGCCTTTGAATAATACTTTGTCAGGTGGAGGTAAATCTGGAAATTGACTCTGGGGCCTGCTGCTCCTGCACACTCAGGAATCATGGAAGCTCAACTTCTCAAGTTTGGCTTATGATTAGAAATGTACTTCAGACATCTCCACAGTTACTTCCAGCCTCAGGTTTTCTGACTGCTTCCTGGAGGGGAGGAAAATTCACAAACCTCAGCTTTACAATCTTCTGAGACAATTTGAGAGACATGTTAATCTGTAAATAAGGCTACAGGTTATCCCCAGGGCGGCATCATGCTCTAAGCATAATTTCACGGCTCGGGGGACATGCTCATCGTGCCAGAGACCATGGTCCCAAGAGTGGGGAGAGAGTCAAAACAAAGCGCTCAGAATCACATATCCCATTTCCCACTTGTCAATAATTTAATTCTGCCTTCTTCCTTTTCATGTTGTAAGTTTTGATCTTTTCTGGAGTGCTTCCATGCTGTCCCTCCCCCCCCACAACACACTTGGGCTAATTAATAGAATTCCATCATGGTTCCCGAAAAATGAAAATCTGAGTTACTGCAAAGGAGCTCCCTATAAGATAAGAAGAAAATGCTGTTTTCTTCTTCCCTCCCACCAACTTACAGGAAAGCAGGTTTTACTGTGGTTAAGAATTATGCATGAAAATGTTATTTCTAACACAGGAATGTAGGCAACCTATAATTCCAAATATTGGCTCACTGTCCATAACCAGGCCATTGCTGAAATGTTACTTTGTCTCTGCTGTCTTTCTTGACAACCTGATAGAAATCTGTAATATCCTCCTGTCCTTGGCAAAACACTTTCAGATTTCTTTCTGTCTCTGTTTTTTATTTTGTCTCTGTCAGTCTCTCTCCGCTATGGCAATTATGATTATCTAATATATATTTTACTTTTTAATTTAATTTTGTTTTTATATCCATTAAAATATAAAATTCATAGTCCTGGTTTTCCTAACTCTACATTTTTTATTGTGAAATAGGTACATTTTATATACGTATCATGATCACACTCAACACTGACAATTTGTACCGGTATAGAACATGACTTGATTCTCATTTTTCCCTTTCCCCCACCCACCCTACAAACCCCACCCCCTATATACATGAGCTTCGCTTCCTAATCCTGGTTTTTCTAGAACAGTACCTGACACACGGTAGGTACAGAATAAATTGCTACAAAATGGATGGATGAGTGAATTTCGTTACATTCTAGGAAAGCGATTTTAATCTCCAAAAGTCTACACACTGGATTGCCTTTCTTTCTTAATCACTTGTTGCAGTAGTAACATATTTATACTGACATATCTTTTGCTTAAATTTATAAGTGCTCATGAGGTTTTGTCCTTAAGCCAGAAGAGGATAATTTCAACTTCCTTATCCTAACATATGCAAACAAGAGAACTTAGAACTGTTAGATTTCTTACATGCAGAGTAAGAGAATCTGACCTCATATAAATTAATACAAGCAGTTACATTTTGGCCTGACTTCTGCTGCCCTCCCACTGGTATTTTTGCTCCTGAGCATTGCACACTGATTGGCACACTGTTCCACACCACTGGGTGACTGCTGCTGGAGCCCTTGGTTGTCCAGGGGGTACCTTTGGAAAATTCCTTCAGTATGCAGTGTACACTGCTGTATCCTATTATCATTCATAACTGTGTGTGTCTGTACAGGTGTAAATTGCTGAAAAATAAAACTAAAAAAGACTTTAATGGATGCTGTGTTCTTGAAGAAAATCAAAATCATGTAGTGATGGTGGTGGCGGCAGCAGCAATAGTAGGGCGAAGAGCATTTAGGAACTGCTTTTCTCTTTGGAAAAAGGTGTTATTGTGGCTTTTGGTTATGAACAGACCCTTGCAGGTCACTCAGGGGGTAGTTTGCACAATTCCTTTATTAAATAAAGTGAAGATGTTCAGCTTTTCCCCTCACAGGCCAAGACTCAGGTCCTAGGGCCTTGGGACATAAAGATGAGAAAAGGCAGAGAAAAGAGGAAGCCTGTCATCCTCCTCATTTTACCGCCATGCAGTAGACACCCATGGAATCTGGGACAGCTGATGTTTGCTTCCCACGTGAGGGCTTTGGTGCTTCGCAGTTCTCTGTTGTCAACCCTTCAGGAAATCTTGTTCAGTTAATAGTGTTCTGTTGGGACTTGGACCAGAGAAAATAACTTAGAGGGCAGAGTCAGTGCCAGTCTTGTGTACCACTGTGACCTTGGTATCCAGCAAAGTGCAGCCTACCTGTCCCTCATCCACTGAGCATTTCACTCATCCCTTCATTTAGGCCACTTATTGAGAACTCAATATACACCAGACTTTTCTACCTACTGGAGTTAAAGCAGCAAAGAAAACACAAAAATCTCTGCCATCAAGGAGCTTATATTCCAGTGCAGAGCAGGACAATATATATGCAGCACAATTTATAACATGTCAAAGGGTGATCAATGTTATGGAGCAAAATTAAGCAGATGTGAGAGACAGTATTTGCTACAAGAATAAATTATGTGTTCTAACAATAGATTAAAGTTGTGTAAGCCTGTGATTTCAATTAATGTTCTAGAGAAATGTGTTCAATTGAAGAGTAGGACAGAAGACTCAATTCTGTAGCCTGTTCACCTTGTCAGTATGGAAAATTCTATCAGAAAGCATGTATTGTCTGAGACACTGCAGTGTCCAAGGACCTGCCTACAGCAGGGCAGGTTTGGCTGGAAATTAATTTTCATTCTTTGTACAGTGACTGCTGCACCTTAATCCACCACACTGTTTTCAGAGCCAATTGCTCATTTTCAAGTGCAGAGAACTGTAGGTAGGAGATCTTGAACCTATTCATTGCCTCTGTGTAAGTGATAAGTGAGTGACAGAGGAAGGGATATCCTCGGACATTTTCCCTCACAGTAGAGAGAATGGTGAGAGGTAAAATTAGCATGCAATGGACCAGAAACCCAGGGCATTTTCCCAGCCCTCATTTCACCAGCTGCAGCCCCATAGTTGCTGTTCTAAACACACTCCCATGAAGGAGAGGAAAAGGCAAGGAATCCGAGACCTGCCAGAGCCCCTAAGGGAGTCCAGCAAGAGAGCACCTCTGACAGGCGTCAGAAGGAAGGGGAATGTGGGTTCATTTTTCACACCGTGGCCTGAAGGAGAGGGGCTGATGGGATTCAGATGGGCTGGAGTGAGGCTTGGGAGCTGCTTCCCTCCTTTAGCCTGGGGAGCCAGGGAACTTGGGAGGACAGCCTGGGCGGTGCAATTACAATGGGTGCTTTAATGTAGCAGAGGAAGGTGGAGGATGTGGAACAAGTAAAACACCTGTCTCCCATCACCTCTGGAATCCAAAGTAACCACCGCACAGTGGTCACGGCTGGCGTTGTATACCTGTGCCCAGCCATTCTCGAAGGGATCTCACTTGTGTGTTTCACAGCTTTGGTTCTAGGGTGAAGGCCGTCAGCTCTCAAGTTAGACCAAAGTTCTGGTTCTGCTTCTGTAAGCAAGCTATCTGGTCTGTCTGAGATTCATTGACTCCACATGTAAAATGGGGTGGATAAGACCTCACAGAGAATTTCGTAAGAGGGGAGAAGTAAAGAGATGGAGATGGCAGGGAAGCCAAAATCCATATTGCATCAGTAACCATGAAAGTAATCCCAGTGGCAGAGACAGGATGTTTTTCTCTGTGTTGGGTGAGTGACAGGCAGTGTGTGCTGTTTAGTGCTGAAGGAAGGCAGGAGCATCTCCCTGTCTTTCCAGTTGCTGTTTTCCACAGTATCCAGATATGTAGCATATATGGTTGGGAGGAAACAAATTAGAGTTGTATTTTGGAAAGTGCCCTGTTAATTCATGCCATGTCTCAAGCATCTTGGGTGTGTAGTTTTCTTGCTACTTTCTTTGTCACTGAGACACAACACCACACACCCACAATTTAAAGGAGGAAAGTTGATTTTGGCTCACAGTTTGTAGTCCAGAGGCAGCTGCCTCCCAGGCGGGGCACTGTGGCAGAGATGCATGGCAGAGGGACACAGAGAGAGATCAGGGGCTGAGGGAGGGAGACAGATCCTTCCAGGCCAACTCCACTTTCCTTAGCTATAAATTCATCAGTGCACTAACATGCCCCCTGATTCAATCACTTCCTCAAAGACCCATCTATGAGCGCATGAAGCTTCAGGGAGACCATCTAGATGTGAACCATAAGAGTAGCCAAATGTTTTGTGAAGATCCTAGAAAACTGTTAGCATAAATGACACAATTTATTACTTAGGCTCCATCTGTCCTTTCTCTGCCCTCACTACCCACACCCCCAGGCTGTCTACCCAAGCACTGAGGAGGCCATGGGAAGGCCGAACGTGACTGAGCATGAAGGAAGGCAGGGAGGGGACCAGCTTTTCTTTAACTCCTTAAATTAGTCAAGAAAAAGTCACAATCTTTTTGGTATCACTGTTCTACATAGATCTTGTAGGTTTTCTAGCTGCTCAGAAGTAGACTATGGCTGGGTGATAGTAAAACCCTACATCTCTGATCATTTGCTGCCTTAGGAATCTTAAAGAGAACCTGGCTGTTTGGACCACAACTTCACCCCAGAATCTGTCACTGAAAGTGGGGACACTGGTATTCTCTCAGTATATGAAAGCCAGGGTGTTGACCTGGGGCTCCCTGTACCAGTTAGGGATAATTTCTCTTCCTATGGAGTATCTGCAGGCTCTAACAGGACCTCCAGCCACCTAGACACAGCTACTGCCTGGTCTTTGAAGTTCAAATGTGACATCTTCCATGAATCTTCAGAGAACAGAGAGGGGCTCAGTGAGGAGTGGACACTGAGGTCTGTGAGTAGGAGACCTTGTCCTTGAGTGCTGTGTCCTGGGAGCTTTGCTGCCTCTTGGCTGCTGAGTCTGGCAGGTTCTGTCTCACTTTCAAGAAGAAGATGAGACAGGTAAAGAGACGGATCCTCTGCATAGCTCCATGCAAGACCCATTCTGCCTCCTGAGAGCTCGCTGGCTGGTTCCACCTCTCAGGCAACACTTTCTCTGATGTACTTGTGTCTGGGGAGAACAGCTCATGGCTGTAGCTGTTCCAGCCACCAGAGGAGTCTTACCAAGCACAGGAGGCTCAAAGTGCCTGTCTCCTACGGAGTTAATGGGATGGCAGTGCCACCTGGATGATTGATGATGTGATCCAATAAGTGAGGCCAACTGACAGGAGGCTGAGGCAGCTTATTTGATTTATTACAAGGTTTTCACTACTTGTCCTAGACATTAAATTTGGTATTGTTGCTCAATTTTCAAATTAGATATACATGTTGGGTACTCTGTGCTGATGTTAACAGTTAATACCAAGAAGAAGAATTATTGACATTTACAGCTGTAATCAAAAGAACCATCAAACAAGGAGATCAATACTGTGCGCACAAAGACTCTGAGGATGTTGTAATGATTGCCGTGTCCACTGCCAGCTCCCTCTAGGCAAAGTTGGATAGGGGTGACTCACCCATGTGTAAAAGAGCAATCCAATGAAACATTGTTACCAAATTTGAACCAGTTTCCTGATCTTTATTGATCTCGGCTGTCTTTCTTTTTTGACGGATGCATTATATTGAATTACAACACGCAAAATATTATAAAAAATTTAGAAACTACCACTACTACATCACAGTTTATGACAGCATAAAATTGCTATGGACTTCAAAAGGAGTGTTTAAATTCTCTGGACCTACATTTTGGAAGTTAAATCTTAATACATTTTGAAAATTTGAAATTCATCAGGTAAATTAATAGGAACAACCAGAGAGTGCATCAGAAGTTACAGATAGTCACTTGATACACAAAAAAAGCACAAAGGTATCAAATAATGTCCAGGATGGGTCTGGTAAACTCAGAAGCTTTCATTGCTTCTTTGGCTGTGGACTTCAGTAGAGTCTCCTTCCTGCCCCCCTTCAGGCCTAGGGTGGTAGCATTTCTGTTACCAGCCCCTCCGTGTTTCACAGTCTTTGTTTATTTCCCACAGTTCTGTTTTGAGTTGCCTACAGCTGCCCGAAAGTGCCATAAACTTAGTGGTTTAAAACAGTAGAAGTTTTTGTCTCACAGTTGTAGTGGATAAAGTCTGAAGTCAAAGTGTCAGCTGAGTTATTCTCTTGCCCCTTCCTAGCTTCCGTGTGGGTGTCGGATGACGACCTCTGGGCTCTTGCGCTCAGTCTGTGGCTGAGGGACTGGAGTCTCTGTCCTCACTGACGTATGGTGCTCTCCTTGTGTGTCTGTCTCACACTGCTGTCATGTAAGGACACCAGGCACATTAGGCCAGGACACACCCGACTCTAGGATGACCTCATCTTATTTAGGTATGTGGACAATATCTTAATTCCAAAAAGTTCACATTCTAATGTACTTCAACACTTTTTTCTTCTAGTCACAAATCAGTCCCTGGCAGCTGCTCACACCTGTGAAACGTCCTTTTTATTAGTTCTTACTAATTACTCTGAGAATGCCCTCTGCCTCTTACAGGGAGCTTGCTGGAAACATCAGGTATAGGAGGCTGTGTAGAATAAGGATGTGAGGAAAAAAAGAGAGAAAAGGAAAAAAAGCCCAAAGCAGGAAGATGAGCCATGGACTGAAAGCTATTAAAAGAATAATAACCACGGCTCAAATCAGCCTGTGTTCCAAATTATTCAGAAAAGTCTTTTTGGAAAATCCCAATCATATGTGCACACTTGTGATCATAATTTATATATTCTGTGAGTTAGAGGTAATCTTAAGAGTTCATTGTTACCAGGCAAGAATCACCTTTCTGTAGGCCTAGGAGAGTGCTGGAGTGAATATGGAATCCAGTACAGAGGTGGAAGTCAGCACAGCAGGGAACAGGTGGTGACTAGGTCCAACGGTGGAGTGTGGCTGGAAGAGATGCTCCCTCTGGGCTGGGAGTGCCAGCCGGGTTTGGGCTGGGATGGAGCTGGAGCAGTGTGCTGATCCCAGTGTTCCTGGAGGAAGGCAGAGGTATCTGCCCGTGCTCTGGCTTCAGATTCCACCTGTGCCAGCTCTGTGAAGGCTGTGTTCCTGGTATTCTATCAGTCTTTCTATTCAAGGCCAAATGTAGGCCAACATTTTCCAGGCCCTGGGAATGTCTATCCTTTTGTGTGATTTCTGGAAAGAAGTACTTTTTCTTTACAATCATTGATTTGCTTTCTATATGAAATAAATGAAATTATATGTGCAATACTTCCCTCACTGCCTAGCTATTTTTAGTTTTCTCTTTACCTTAAAAATAATGATGATGGGCTGGGGATTTAGCTCAGTGGTTCCGGCGGCTGTCTTGTAAGCGCAAGGACCTGGGTTTGATTCTCCAGAAACCACATACAATACTGGGCGTGGAGACTCACACCTACCAGCAATCAGTACCATATATCACAATGCTGAGCATGGTGGCTCACACCTGTAATCCCAGCACTCGGGAGGCAGAGGCAGTAGGATTGCTATGATGTGAGTTTGAGGCTGATCTCAGGGCCAGCCTGAACCACAAAGTGAGACCCTGTCTCAAAAAACTCCAAAAAACAAAAAACAAACAAAGAAAAAAATAATGATGATACCTGAGGAGTGTGTGTGTGTGTGTGTGTGTGTGTGTGTGTGTTCACACTGAGGTACAGCTCCAACCAATTTCTATTTTTATTTTGAAGTAAGTATCACTAAGTGGTTAAGTTACCCAGACTTGACCTAGCCATCCCCCTGCCTCAGCCTCTCATGGGGCTGGAATGGCTGGTGCGCACCACTGTGTCTATCTGATGCCCGCGACTCGAGATTAGGAGGGAGGCAAAGAGTGGTTTGCGAGCTTTGTTCATCTTCTCCCACGATCTCCACCAGTATTCTCTTCTTCAGTGTCTTTCTCAATCTTACTAACTGTGAAAATACAGCTCAAAGTGCATTTCTGAGGCCTTCCAATTGGATTACCGTGTTTCAGCCTCTCATTCGTAGAAATTGTACAGCTGCCATTGATACAGTGCTTTATGCTTTATAAATGCTGCCTCAAACTTGTTATTTGGTTTGCTTTTATTTCCAGGTTCACCTCCCCAAATCACTTGCTGAACTCTTCCTGGTCACCCCAAAATACTGACTGAAGGGACACTATTTCTTCTCTCTGACAGAAGCATGACGTATGACAGGAAAAAGCAAGAAGCAGCTTGTGATGGAGCCATCACAGCACTTCTGCTCCCTAAAGCCTTCCCTGACTGGTGAAGGTCACAAAGGGAGCAGCTGACCCTAATATCCGAACTGCCACAGGCACTTTCTGCTTTTCTATTAGCATAAGATGGATCGAGATGGCTGCAAGGCTGATGTGGTTAATATTTCATTTCCAGGGCTGTGTGGTGGTTGGAAGGATCAGGCAAATCAACCAACAGATTAAATAGTGGTGAAAGAAGATGTGTTTATTGGCCTCGCTGGGAGCAAAAGGAAGAATGAATAATTTGACGGCACAAGGGGCTTCAGCAAGTCTGGTGACCCTTGTTGTTACTTTGACTTCCCCATAATCTCATGGAGAGCTGCTTAACCTCCTCATCGAATGAACTCCTTGAACTCACATTGTGTTTCTTTAAATTTAATTTTTTTAACTGACATAAAATTGTGTGTGATGGTGGGGTAGTCTGTGATTTCATGCATTGGGCAATGTTTAATTCAGGTTGAACCTATCTATCTCCTGAAACATTTATCATTTGATAGTGAAAGCATTCAAATTCCTTTTCTTCTAGCTTTTTGAGACAGGTAACACACAACTGGTAGCTGGACATTAGTATACCAGATCTTATTCTGACTGAAGTCTAACTTGGTATTTGTTGACTGTAACCACAATTGAATCTTAACTTCTATGAGTGGTCAACTCTTAGATTTCACACATGAGTGAAATCATGCTGTGCTTGTCTTTGTATGCCTGGCTTGTTTCACTTAATTTTCACAGAATGTTGAGGATCAGGAGCTGGATCTGAAAGGAACAAATGTCTTGAGCTTTTTTTTTTTTTTGAGGCAGGGTCTTGCTTTGTAGTTCAGGCTGGCCCTAAGCTCACTTTGTAGTCCAAGTGAGCCTTGAATTCAAGCAATCTTTCTGTCTCTGCCTCCCGAGTGCTGGGATTACAGGCATGAGCCACCATGCCAGGCACTGTGGTATGTGGTACTGATTGCTGGTGGGTGTGAGTCTCCATGCCTGGCATTGTTGTATGTGGTTACTGGGGATTGAACCAGAGAACTTGAGGTTGCAAGACAGGCCCCGGAACCACTGAGCTAAATCCTCAGCCCTGTCTCTAGCTTTTGCTGTTCCAATAAGCTCTCTGGCTTGATATCTGAAAAAAAAAATCAAGGTCAAGAGAAGATAGAGAACCTGAGGAGCATCTCAGAGTGTCAGGGGCCTGAGTCTCCAGGGTGGCATTGCAGAGCCACTTTCCTTCTCAGTCTTCTCACAGACTCTCAGGGATGCTGGCACTACAGTCATTTATTCACTCAATTGTTTAGAAAGTACCCAGTGGCTTCTATGGGGTGCTCAGTGCTGGGTCTGCAGGGGAGACTGTATAATTCTGAAGCTCTAAGGTAGTGTTCACCCATGCGGGTAGCAGGAAGGCAAGTGGGCAGATCCCTGCATGGCTTCCCCTGAGGGGCCGAGAGCTCTCCTTCTGGACCAGCTTCTGGCCTTTATTTCTCTTCTCAACACTTCATGTCTCAGAGAGTAGGTCCTGTCTGTGGACAATAAAATGAACCTGAGTCATCAGATGTTCTTCCCTCCAAGAACATGGTCTGCAGCTGTACAGACAGCTGAGTCCTATTCTTTCTGCAGCAAGTAGTAGCATCTCTCTTCTAGAGTGAGGTGAAGAGTTTGGCAGGGGAGATGTGGGGATTTAGCTTCAGGCTGCTGTTTGTGCTTCTTTCCTCCTGATTTTCGGATGCTTCTTTCATTCTTGTCACAATATGTTTATCCCGGACCTTTTGTTTATATACCAAAACAACTGCTTCCTTGGAAAACAAGGATACACTTTGCCAAAATGTCAGTCTTCCATAAGAAAAGAGTCTGTATCTGCAGCAGAGAGTTTAACAGAAAATATGATTGTATTGGATTTAATTTTTAGTAGCAGTTAAAGTGCCTACATTGTACTATCCCCATATCGAGTGCCCTGTAAATGTTGATGTAGACTAAAGAAAACATAAAATTACCAAACAAACATAATGGGAAGATGAAATAAGTGCAGTGGGCAATGAAAATTAAATGAGAAAAGGCAACATGAAAGCATAGGAGCATGTTTAATGGAGTATTATAGAACTGTCTACTGAAAGAACAAAGTAGAATAAACTAAAAATAAGAAGGAAACATAACAGCTTAGACAAAAGGAAGGTAGAGCTGGAGAAAAGCTGATGCAGGAATTAGGACAATTACTTCTCCATCTCAGCTCACACTGGGATGACATGAGGTGTTTTAATCATTGTCAAAGTGGGGACTCCCCCCTGCTCCCCAGCTTGACTTAACAGGTGGGGTGAAGTCTGAGCATCAAGATTTAAAAAATCTCTCTTCAGATTGGAGCATAGCCTTGGTTCAAAACTGTTATTAAAAAAAAAAGAAAAGAATTGTGCAGTGAAGTCCTATTACAGTGCTGTCCTCAGGGAACAAAGCAGAGATGTCACCTGTGACCATGAGTGCCATTGGAAGAGGAGCTGCCATTCTGTCCTTCTTGTCCTGTCCCTTTTCCACAGTGGTATGAACCCAAGTAGCTCTCCTGTGTCCTCATTGCTCACTGCTGGACCCTCTAAACTGGAGAATGTGAGGATCTGCTTTGGTTAGCACCCGTCCTCTGCTCATTCCCTTGAGCTCCTACAATAGTACTGAACATACAGTGAATACTAACCCGTATTTCCTAGGCTTTGCCATCTTGCTCTTTTGCGTCCTTCTGTGCTAAATGAAGTGTGCTACCTTTGTGTTCTTGGTTCTTCCTCCAAATACTTCCTTGATTTTCCATATCAAATTCTGTCTTACCCAGCTCCTAGAGAAGCTATGATGGGTGGAACTCAACCAGGGAAACCCCCAGTTGATTCCTGGCATTGGACAACACATCACTCGTGTGTGTGTGTGTGTGTGTGTGTGTGTGTGTGTGTGTGTGTGTGTGTGAGATGGGGAAAATAGCCTGCAGCATACCACCCTCAGAGTGATGGGCGTTCTTGCTGTACTTCAAGTTTGTTTTCTCCCTTTGTTCTAGTTTCCTGATTTGTAAGTTTACAACAGACTCAGTTGTCCAGGGAGACCTGCCATTCAAATGAAATTGTTTCAATTCTCCTAAGCTGCTACCTGATTTTGGAGGGAGGATTATTTCCTACTTTTCTAGAATTTCTGATTTAATGTTGGGTTTTCTTTTTCCATAGAGAGAGCTGTGGGTAAATGTAACTTTCCTGCTGCCCCTGGAAATCCTCTTTGTTTTGTCCTGTTTACTGGGAGCCCAAAGGGCTTGGCAGGCCTCAAGGAGAATGTGGAGAAGCTAGAACAGAGGCCTTCATGTGGCTAGTAGACTAATCTTATCTCCTTGTTTGTAGAATTCCATTTACAAAAAATTTAAAAAGGGAATATGGCTTTGTACTTCTGCTCCACAATATCTCAACAGAGAGCTAAAAAGCTAGAAAACCCTGGATTAGGAGCAGATGGATAATTATTTTTAAAGGCCCTTCCTTTTGTAGTAGTCTTTGTATATAAGAGAAAGCATTCATGACGTTTATTCTCTAAAAATGAAGAAAAGAATTTTGCTCAAGCTTCTTTTGGTTCAGAGTAGGCTGGGGAGACTGTTGGTGAGAGTTAAGGAGAATATCTATATAAATGCCTTTCCTTCTCCTTTGATGGTGGTGGGACTTACCTAATAGGATGTAGATGTTTTAGTTCTTATAGGGAGTTCAAATTCTATTGCTGAAATTCTATAGCTGTGGAATTAAATTTTTATCTTATATCCTTCAGCCTGCTGCTGGTTGTCTCCTTGGCACAGAAGAGTGACATAGCTGGGCTTTCCAATGGAGACTTCCTGCTTCCTGCTTCAGGTTTCATGAGGAAGCAAATAAAGTCCCTTCGTATTTCAGTAAGAGAAGGGAGAGCTGGTGGTGGTTCCCCAGCAGAGAGATCTCCTTGCTCCAAATAAGGTCAGAGAGTGAGTAGTGCTTTCTTTTGGGTGAGGTCTCTGATACCAGAGAGGAAGAGGTAGGTGGAGAAGACTCATCTTTTTCATGAGTGGAGTTTTATGGCTCTAGTTGTCTGTGCCAGTAGTCCCTCTAGCACTGATCAGTATTTTCACCATCCACACTATAGAGCCTTCCATTTCTTGGGCCACTAGATTTCACTTAATTTTTTTTGTTTTACAGATTAGAAGAAAAAAGAATGAGGTGGAACAACAACATGGAGAAATAACATAACTGAACTGAAGCAGCAATGGGAAAACAAAACTGCTTGGAATCTCTGTAAAAGCATTTATGAGAAGATAGCTATTGTTATGGTTTGGAACTGGAATGTCCCCAAACACTCCTGTGCTCTTCGGTGGGGCTTTTGGAGGGTGGTGGATCATGGGTGCACTGTATGCATCAGTGGATTCGTTCACCAGAGAGTTCAGTGGCTGAGTGCTGCTGGGATCTGGTGTTTAGTCTGAAGAGGTAGGTCACTCACTGGTGGTGTGATCTCAGAGGGTACGTCAACCTCCCCTTGCTCCTCCCATCTCTCTGCTTCCGGGCCACCATGATGTGAGCAGCTTTCCTCCAGGCCTTTCTGGTGTGATGGTAGGAGCCTACCAATAGTGGACCAAAATGTGAGATGAAATAAAACTGTCCACCTTTAAGTTGCAGGTATTAGGTATTTTATTCCAACAAAGAGAAGGTGACTAAGACAGACATGCAGATAAAAGGAGTAGCACCAAGGTAGCTTTAACAGCTATAGGAAGCATTCCTATGGCTCCTAAGTAGGAAAAGTATTGTTCAAGTGAGACTTTGACCTCTTACAACTGAGGCCACTATGGCACAGGGTTGTCCTTCTGTTCCAGGAATTGGTCTGTTGTCTAATTGATTCTACTATCCCATTTCTAGGATGTGTGCATCTGAGACAGATTTTACAGGATTTATTATGAATATTGGTAGTGCAGGTATAAGGACAAGTATAGGCCAAGGACTGGGGACAATACATTTTATTTGTAGCATTCAGCCTGGCTATAGGTGCTGTAGCTAAATGGTTGTTTTAAAATCACCATTGTACCACTGCATTAAAGCCTAGTTTAGAATGCAAGTGCTGTTATATACAATGTGTATATGACAAGTTAAAAGGCTCTTCATGTTGAGCTGTGTAATGAATGCTTAGCATGAGTGAATGAAAAGATTACTGAATAAGAATACAAGCTATCCTTCTGGCAGGGCTTTAATTGCAAAGTAGCTTGAGCATTAACACATATTCATGGCTGAGTAGTGACTGTGGGAACTTAAGAAGTTACCAAAGGAGGGTACGGAAATACTGCCAAAGTGCCCTTTCATGATGAATGACCTCAGCATCCATCAAACTGTTATAATGTTGTGTCATGATAGCTGACAAAGCATGTGATAGTGATTTAACTCAACAGCAGAGTCCAGGCTGTGGTGAGTACCTGGGCACGGAGGGTAACAGATGCACAGAGAATGGCACACACTAAAAGGATGGACTAGAAGAGCCCACGGAAAGAGGAGTTTTGGAAGGCTCAATTGACAATGATTGCTCTCGGGCAGAGTACCTTATTTTAAAAAAGTGCCAGCTCGAGCCCCAGGTTACTGACCCAGAAGTTGAGCTGAGAGTCACTGCTGCAGCATGTTAGTCTAACTGTCACCTTTATTTGCAAGTTGGTATGTTGCATTGACTTACAATGTGGTTGGGAACTCAGCTGGATGGCATATAAATACCGAGCAGAAATTCTTCATGACATGGTCTGCCCAGAGAACGCTTTGCTAATAAATATTGTAGCACAAACTGTATATGTATCCAAGGAAATGTGATAAGGAAGGGATACTAACAGAAAAATAAAGATACAGTTTAAAATACTGTGGCAGCTGGAAAATATTTTTGCAGAAGAGATCCAATCCCAGCAATGTCCTTCTTATTTTGATAAATACTAAGCTTCAAGGATGTGAAGGCTGAGGACAAACTATTTTTTGAACAACTTCAATAGGAAAAAGCAGTCTTGCACACACATGAAAGTGCACGCGCAGGAGCATGCAACCCCCCCCCCCAGGAGCTGTGCAGACACCACACTCATATGACAAGCAAGGCGTCCTCAGGTGGTAATGAAGGACCCTGGCTCACTCAGACATATGAGATCAAAAATGTTCTTTGTTTTTCCCCAGACAGGCCAATAACATCTCAGCACAGCCAGTCTGCTTTGCTTCTGCAGGTGTGTGAATCCCAGGTGATTTTAACTGGTGAAGGAGGACTATGGAGAGGCTTAGAGAAGAACAAGAGCAGACTTCAGAGCAAGGTGCAGAAGTGCAGTTGCCCTATTCTATTATTAGAAGTGTGCTGCTGAAACACCTCTCTGTGACCCAGGGAGTCCTCCTCTCCCGCCTGGAATCTAAATGGTGGAGCAGCGTTATGTGGTTGATTTGTTACCCTCATCAAGTGGGAGATTTTTAGGCAAGTACTTTGTTGCCTTCCTTTTGCTTTTTCATTTAAAGTAGGGAGGAGATCTGAGTGAAGACTGTTGCAAAGGGTGAGTCATCCATGGCTGTAACATATAGGAATCGCCAGATGGAGTGCAGGAATGTAAGCAATTTATAAAACCTTTGCAGCAGCCTCCACAAGCACAAGGGACAATCTTGGCTTATTTTAGCATTTTTAAACTCAAGTATTCACCTCATGCCAAGGTATGTAGCTGTGTTCTCTCATTTGTGGTTGATCATTTGGAAATACGAAGGATGAGGCATTATTTCTTTAAATAAAATATTCCCTTTCATTACATCTGGTCTCAGTGATCCCTAAAGCAGAAACTCAGTTCAAACATTAAACTTAATAATCATATATTAAACACTTACTATTCTATGCACAGTGGGAACTCAAGATGAAACAGATGGAAGAGACCTGTCCTTGAGGGGTTTATAAATTAGGGGGAGGATGAAGGACGTAGCCAAACAATTACAGCCAAAGGGAAAACACATGAAATAACTCAACAGGCAGGTGCTAGAGTGACTCAGTTGAGGGGACAATCTATCCTCATAGGAGGGTTTCATATTGGAGATTCTAAATTCATGAGTCATGGGCACTGTCTTTGTTGCTGAGACAAACTAGTGGACAAACTACAAGGCAAAGCTCAAGGAGCAAAGGTTTATTTCAACTCAAAGTTTGTAGAGGCTTCAGTCCAGCCAGCTGGGTCTGAGGCGTGGCAGAGGGACACTGGTGAGGAGAAACAGTCCATGGTAAAGCAGGCAGGAGGCAGTCAAGTAGAAAGCAAGCCTGCCTTCTCTCTCTTCTATTCCATGTAGGCTATAGCCTATTGATTGGGGTTGCCCACACCCAGGGTAGCCTTCCATTATCCACACCCACGACTATGCTAAATCCATTTAGCTGTCACATTCCCTTAATCCCAGTATCACACATCACAGATCCAGCCACCTCCAAAAAGCCCCACCTCTGAGCACATGAGGCTTTTGGGGGACATCTAGCGATAAACCAAAGCAGACACATAAATAAAATTTAATGCTATGAGGATGAATGAGATCACTTAGGGAGAGAAAAAGTTGAAGAGATCCCGGAAGGACCCTGAAGCATCACAGAAGTTCCATAGAGAAGGAAGAGCAGCAGAGGGAACTGAGAGGTAGGGGCCAATGATGGAGAGAAATCAGCAACACAAGGCATCTCAGAAGTAAGCATGGAAAGTTTTTCAAGGAGTAAGTAGCCCAACGAGGCAGCACACTGCTGAGAGTTTGAAGATCATAGGCTGTTCTGTATGTGTCTATGTTTCTTCTGCTAAGTCTGAGAAGGAAGATTCTGTGTCTGCTTTGGTCATGCTATAACCTCAATACCTGACAGTATTTATACAGAGTATGACTTACTGCACAAAGAAAAAGAGGAATTAAAAAGTAATTTGAGGTAGTTTTACTTCATTAGGCAAAGAGTAATTTCTGAATTGCATTTTCAAAGTCCTTAATAAAAATAGATCTTAGCAAAACAAAATAAAACATATATATAAAAAAGCAAACCTCCTTTTAGGCACCTGTACAGACCTGTTGACCTCTCAACACCATCAATGTCTTTCAATCTAAATTCCCAGAAATGAGGAATCAGCATTCACTTGCCCGATTCACCCACAATTCTTTCAGATTCTAGCATTAGCCACTAGAATCTCTCGAGACATTAATACTTGCACCTTACAAAAAGAAATCTGTGATTCCCATCTTGGGTTAGATAGTTATCATTTTTATCAGGGGTTTTCAGAGCATTTAATATGATGATAAGAACTACTATGACTATTAAAGGACTATATAAATATGTGGCACATACTAAAGTTATCTGCACATAAAATTCTTTTTACTTGTACAACAAATGTTGTCATCTTGAGGGATAGTGACATTCTGAGGGGCAACTTAGCAAATGGTGTCCCAGACCTTTTCAACACTTCTAAAGAGGAAAAGAAATAATATCACATTTCGTTTTAGTTGCAATCAGGAGACATTCCCCATGATAGAGTCAGAGCTAGGTGGAGTCAAAGAGTGTGGTAGATCACCACCGTCATTCTGAAGCACGTCATCCTTCCTTTCCTGTGGGAAGATGGCAGTTCTAACCTGTTTTGTGGCCCTCACAGAGCTTTCTGTGGTCAGGGTCCTACCCAGCTCACGTGGGACCTGGCCAGCGGAGGGTCTTGGCCAGTGCATGTGTTTGCCAGCCCAGAGCAGAAGCTCTAAGAAGCGTCTTGAGCTCTTGTGTTCTTTTTCTTCCCAAATAGCGATTTATCATTCAGCTGGGGCTTTGCAACGCGAGGACACCAGGAGCAGAGCTGAGCAGCCAGCTTCTGGCCTCTAACTTGAGGTCAAGGCAAGAGCAGAAAGCAAATGTTCATTGTTGTAAGCGGTTGAGAATGGGGCACTGTTACCACAGCAAAGTCAGTTAATACAAAGAGGAGATGTAGGTGGCTGAAAGGACAGGACCACTGTTCCTTTCCATCCCTCTTAGCAGACACAAGCGTCAGAGAAAAAGCAGGAAGCAGAAATCTGGATGGCTTGATATATACATGTTTTTGTACTTTGTAGGAGAAAAGTTTTGCCCTGACTAAAGACAGCTCTATGAATGGAAATAATTCCATCGTGTTCAAATAAAGATTCATAAATGGAGTGTAGGCTATAAGGTGCCTGCGTATCTGAGAAGAAATCTCAATGATTTGTACCATGTGAAATCAAAGAACACACTATAGTGGAAGTTCACAGCTGGTCCTAAGGCCACATCTGCCTCCCTGAAGAGCATCTGACTTTTTTTAAAAACTCAAATCTTTATTGATACATTATAAATGCACATCTTCATCATATTCAACATTGAGAATGTGTACCAGCATATGACAAGAGTTGATTCTTATTTTTCCCCTTCCCCCACCCATCCTGTAACCCCTCCCCCCATATACATAAGTTTTGTTTCCTTTTTTTATTACTGTCACATTCTTTTTCCCCTTGTTATTTACTCCTACACCCTCTTTCCTTTTAAAAATTTTCTGTTTCACAGTATCAACTATATATACTAGAACTCATTTACCTCTTCATTTTCTCATACCAGAGAAACTTTCTTAATCGCCTCTCCAGGCTTCCTCATGATGCTCACTATTGGAGCAGGGAGGAGGTCTGAGCCCCCGCAGCTCCAGGTCCTCAGAAATCCCGAGGCTTGGGATGGTTCTTGAATACAAAAAAAGTTAACAGGAGTGAACAGGAAGGAAATAATGTTCTCCTCTCCCTTTCTCCTTCTACTTTGGCTTTCTTAGTTCTTGATCTCTTCACTCCTGATTACTATCATTTCAGCCGGACTGTTTCATGGTGTGTACCACAGTAGCATTCTGGAAATCTTTAGGCTTGCCTTTTGGGAGTTAGCTACATCCTGTGGTTCACACCTCCACAGAGCTCCTGTGTACACTCTCACATGCATTCCGTTCACTGCAACCAACCAACCAATAAATGCAGAATGTCCATGAACTGATAATGTCTAGTTTAGGTAAAGTATTTTCTCATTAAATTCCAGGTTATTTATGTAACTGCAAATTTGATACCGAGTGTGTGTGTGTGTGTGTGTGTGTGTGTGTGTGTGTGTGTGTGTGTGTGTGTGTGTTGGTGTCTGCTGAGGATGTTCATCTTCATCCTAAGGAGCCTTCTAGCAGCCCTTGCCTCAGTTGCACAAGAGCTTGTCTGTTAGGAAGGCATCTCCTCTGAGAGGTCTTACCTCCTCCTCAAGCCTTCACATCCTTCTCTATGTTCTCACAGCTGTTTGCTTCTTCCTCTATCAATAAAGCTGCATTTTTACATGTGTTTCTCCCACTAGAAAGAGCACCTTGAGACCAGGGCTTGCAATTTCGACATTTTTGTAACTCAGCATCTGGCACAGTGCTAGGAATATTGTACGTGCCAGGTACATTTTTAAGGGATGAGGATATGTAGCCCTATAATTACAGGCTTGTGTATTTTAATAATATATCTACTGAAAACAGCTACACAAAATAAAATAAACCAAAAGGGCTCATTATGAGCAAGCTATGAATTACTGAGAAAATAATAATCATGCTAAGCCCTTCTGATTTTCTCAAAGCTAGCTAGATTTTCTGCACAAGTCTAACTTGCCTGGGAATGTTCGCCTCAGTGTGCAAAGCAGAGTGGATGGAAATCAGTGGCCTCTGAGAGCTGTTGACTCCAACTCAGGATAAGTTTGGTAAGAATGTGGCAAGACTGAGGGCCCTACTGCTGCCCAGAGTTTGCAATGAGGACCACATTCTGAGAATTCCTGGAATCTGGAGTTCATCCTTTTATTCATACAAATACATGTTTTGTAATTTTTTAAGTTAAAGGATGAGAAAAATCATATATGGTCCTTGTTCTCCCAAAGCTTACAAACTAGGGGGAAAATAAATGTAATCAAATTAAAATACCATTATAAGCTAATTTATAAAAACACTGCAAAACAAACTATCTGAATTTGCTGGGAGATCCCAAGGTATTGCTGAGGAATTTATGTATAGATTTCATTTTAAGAACATCTGGAGGAGCTAACCAGATGACCATCAGGTAGGAGAAATACTCCATCAGGAATATATACAAGGGACCCGCGGTGGGAAGGTACCTGCTGAATTAAAGTGATTGCAGGAAGGAATTTTGACAACATACAAAGTGAAGGAGGCAGGAGTACGAGATCTGGAGGGGAGTTCAGGAAGGATGAGACTGCACAGGGCTGAGAGGTCTTTTAAGGATTTAAATCTTTTTTATATGGACAATTGATGAATTTTTAAAACTGAGAGGTGACATGATTGTATTGGCATTTTGAAGAGATCACACTGGCTGTTGTAGGGAGAACATATTCAAGGTACCAGAGACTGAATAGCTTATCCAAAGGATATAGAGATAATTCAAAGGAGGAAATGGTAACTGGAGCCAGACTGTTGGTAATGGAGGGTGGAGAACTGAGAATAGACTTGAGATGAAGGTGTTATTCACTAAGGTAGGAACCTTAAGCAAGGACCATGCTGAAATCATGTTTAAATCAAGAATGATCTTTTAAATCTCAGAGTTAAGCTGGGGAACCTTTGAGATATCTAGATGGACATGTTGAACAGTCAGGTTAACACAGATATTAATTCATGTAATCAACACATATTCATTGGTTACCCATATTACGTTAATCAATTTACAAAGAATTTTATGCTGCTGGAAGATATATTGAACATGGGTTATTTTTTCAAGGAGATTAAAATCTATAGGCAGACATGATAGTTATCTTTAATATTTGACTGTGGATGTAAAACTTAGTGTATTTTGTTCCAGTAGGCATAACAAATGTAAATATATGAAGCTATAGGAAGGTAAACACATATTTGGTGTAGGAAACTGCTTTTTAGAATAAGAACTATCATGGAAAATATTCAAATGGAAAATGGATGATCCTTTACTCAATCAATATTTAATGAACTTGTAAATTGAATGGAGGGATTCCTGTCTGACCTTTAAGATTCCTTCTGGCTCTCAAATCCAATGATTTTAAACTTGCTATTAAACTTGCTGTTTAAAATCTTAATTGTTCGAAATGAAGGTCACAGTTTGAATTCTGTTGAGTACATAGCCTTATTTGGATCCTGACTCCTCCAGCACTTTTTTTTTTTTTTTTTTTTTTTTTTTAGGTTTTTTGAGACAGGGTCTCGCTTTGTAGTTCAGGCTGGCCCTGAGCTCAGCCTCAAACTCATCACAGCAATCCTCCTGCCTCTGCCTCCCAAGTGCTGGGATTACAGGCATGAGCTACCACGCCCGGCACTGTGGTATGTGGTACTGGTTGCTGCTGGGCGTGAGTCTCCACACCCCATATAGGTATGTGGTTACCGGGGATCGAACTGGGTCATTGCGCTTGTAACACAGGCGCTGGAACCACTGAGCTAAATCCCCAGCCCATTCAGCACTTTCAAGATGATGTCTGAAATAACTGCCTCATGGCTATGACACCATCAGAATATACAGTGTGTTGTGTAGTGGAAATATGTTTTCCTCATTGTCTGTCAGTGGCCTCCTCTGGTGCACGGAAGAGGCAGATTCATATGGCTTCCCTTTTCTCTTTTTGCCTCTTACTAGATCCATGATTGTACAAAGTTGGAGACCTGAATATAAGTGCAGCCTTCCTGCAGTACTGCTCCAGGCCACATTGTGTGGCCTGGGGGCAGTTAGACAGGACCCTTCCCTTCCTAGCCACATTGCGTACCTCCGGACTGGTAGGAGTAGCATGCTTATTACTGTGTTCCAGTAATTGAACTCAGATTTTTTTTTAAGAAATGGAAAGATCTTTGGGGCTTTCTCTTCAATGCCCTTAATTCCTTCAAATGAACCCTTTGCATGGAGGATAAAAAGTGTGTTAAAAATTAAAAAACAGAAAGTGAAACAGTGGAGGCAACAATGACAACAACTTTGCCAAGTTTCAGTTGCCTTTACCTTGAAGTGGGGAGAATGTGGAAAACACATACCAAAAAACTGGTGTTGGTGCCCCTCATTTGTTCCTGAAAAACGCTAAGAAATACTTAGTCTACATCCACACTCTGCAAGAGCCTTCACTGATCCTATTTCTATGCAGGTTTGAAGCTTCTTCAGGTGTTATGTGAAAGATTTCCTCAGTTACCTGCTAGTAAACTCAGGAGTTGCTTGAATTCTCCAGCTTTTTAACCTTAATTCTCTTCTGGCTTCTTTTCTCAGTATCTGTGTCTAGATACACACCACCGAGCAGTCCGGCTGCGTTCTCCCAGGCTTCCTTCTCTGGTCCCAGGCTGTTTTTTGTGTTCATGTCATCTCAGCTTCTGAGCTTTCCTCCAACAGGGCCTCAGCAGGGGCCAGAACTCCATGCCCTCATCCATCCTGTGAAGAACTGAAATGCTAGAGACACACATCTCTTCTCCTAGCTCTCTGCTTGCCAGTGGGACTTAACCAGACACTAAAGATTTATGTTGTTTTTCTGGCTTGATCCTGAGCTTGCTGCAAAACATCCTAGATTTCCATGGGTAATGCATGATAGTGTGCTAAAGAGCACATAAATTCAATAAATAATTCATCCCCTAATATGCGTATGGCTGAAAAATAAATGGTTATTCCTAGAAGTTATATAACACATTTTTGCAATGAGTGTACAAGAGTACAGTATCACTCCAATAAGAACACTGACTCTATTAGCACAATAATCTATTCTGATTTTGAGATGATCAATTGCTCATCAATGAATCCTATAATTGGCTGATAGCAGAATCCCTTCAGGAAATTTTTACAAATAGGATTCTTAGGTGGCATGTGGAAAAATATTGGTTTATATTTTTCTACCTTCATGAAAATTTTCAGCAGTGATATATTATATAGTTTCAATGTGGGACCAGCTTTTATTAATAGATTATTATAGGAACTGGTTCATCAACACAGTAGTTGGCTTCTGATAAAAGGATGAGTTTGGCCGTCTTCCCTCTTATTTTCTCACAGTCTATCAATCCTTCTACTTTCTGCCATGGTATCACAGAGCATAAAGGTCCTCACCAGGTGTGGATCCCTGGATTTGGACTTCTCATAGTTAGAACTTTGAGAAATAATCTTATTTCCATTATATATTGCTTAGCCTATGGTGTTCTGTTATAACAGCAGAGTAGACTAAGACAATGGATTCCCTAGACCGAGGCTTCCAAAACCATAATATATATCATTTGTCTGGGGATATTGTTAAAATGTAGATTCTGATTCAATAGACTTAGAGTGATACATAACATTCTCAAACTCTTCATTTAAACTAGAAAAAAATTCTAGGTGATGTTGATGCTGTTGGTCTAGACCTGAGACTAGGAAGGTTTTTTTTTGAGACTGAGTTTCACTTTGTAGTTCAGGCTGGCTCTAAACTCACTATGTAGCCCAGGCTAGCCTTGAACTCACAGCAATCCTCCTTCTTTTGCCTCCTGAGTGCTAGGATTACAGGTGTGAGCCACTGCGCCTGGTATTGTGGTATGTGATTACTTGGAATTGAATTTGAGGCAGTTGAAAGTGGAATTGAATTCCAGGCAGATGCTGGAACCACTGAACTAAATCCCTGGCCCTAGACTAGGAGTTTCAACCCACAGGGTATGAGAAAAGTTGACGCTCCTGGGAAGCTAGCGCTCCAAGCCACAACAATTCAGCCAAAATCTCTGAAGATGTATCCCAGATAGTGTTGGCAAAGAAGTTTCCCTGGTGATTCAAATTATGCTGACAGAATTGAGTAAGAAACACTCTTCAAAAGATGATCATGTCTAACGTCTATTTCTCTGAAACCAGAACAAGAAACACTGGGAAAATCTTCCTTCTATTAAGAAAATCTAATACTTCTACTGCTTCCAATAGAATTTCTCAGAACATCTTGGACCACCTGCATCAGAATCACTGAGGATATTTATTATAAATGAGTAGTTCTGGCTAACCTCCAGGTAGACAGAATCTTTATAGCCTAGCCTCAAAAGTGTATATTGAAAACAGTCTTTCTAGATGTTTTGTATATGCAATAAAGGTTGAGATATAGTGGCTTGTAGGATAAAGGCAAATCTCCTTAGCTTGCAGTTAGGTCTTTAAACAAGTTGGTCACAGGCAGAGTTTTTGAGCCTTCTCTTTCCAGGCAGCTCCAGAGTGGCCGGTGTTCCCCTCCTTACTGTGCTTGCGCCCTCAGGCAATTCCTCCCCTTCACTGTGGGCTGCACCTCCTGACTCACTTCTACCCAACAGAATATGCTGGAGGTAACGGTAGGTCTCTTCCAAGGTTAGGTGACAAAAAGACTGTGGCTTCCAATTTGGACACCTTTTCTTCCTCAGAGTCTCTGCCTTAGGGAAGCAAGCTGCTACGTTTGGAGCATCCCATGGAGACATCCAGATGAGGACTCTGGGCTGTGAAAATCCCCGAGATGGGCTTGAAGTGGATCCTCTTGCAGCTGAGCAGAATGACTGCAGCTCTGGTCAAGGCACTGAGTTGAATACAGCCCGATGTGAAGCCCGGGCCAGAGGAGAGAGCTAAGACACACTTGGGTTCCTGATGTACAGAAACTGTGAGGTAAGAAATAGCTTTCTAGTCTGTCAGTTTTTAGGATATTTGTAACAACAGATAAGTGGTATACTGTCCTTGAAATATCCTCTCTCTTTTATCCACTTAGCTAAGTCCTGTTTTTTAAAATGTTAGCTGTTGTAAAAAAACATTTTTTCCCCAGTGAGTGGTCTTTCACAAATTCTTAGAGCAGTGTTGTATAAAGTCATAACACTCATTATCATACAGTAATGTCTTATATTTTTGTATCTTCTGTAATCTTTATCTATGATTTCAAAGTATATTTTTATTAAGGCTTATTAATTTTGCAAAAATATTGCTTCAAAATATTGTGTAAATTCCATATCATTTCTCTAGTTTGAGAAACTGAAGGTGTAAATGAGGTCCAGAATGTGTGATGGGTATTATGAATAAGAAAGAAAATATTCAAAGGGAAAGGGGGAAGAAGGGAAGGGAAAGCAAAGAAAGGAAAGAAAAATTTGATGATAAAAAGGAAAAATGGAAAAAAAGCCCAAATATGTAGGGGAGGTTTGAAGTTGTAGAGAGGGCAGGGTAATTGAAAAAAATAAAAATCAAGATACATTATATACTGGTACAAATTCTCAATGATGTATGTGATCATAATGTGTACCTAAAATACATCAATAAACTCAATAAAGGAAAACCAACAAAATATTGTTTCAAATACATATGATCTGTTTTCATATTTATCCCCTTCTAACTTTTTAACGTTTTTTCTCTTAAAGATAAATTGTAAACACATTCATGAGAATAAAACTTAGAACAGAGCTTTGCCTTAGAACTTCTTTTCTCATGAACTATCCTAACACCATGCTTACAAGAAGTGCTTTATAAATAAATGCGTGATAAAGATGATAGTTCACTGGAAAGAATGTGGGTGGAGGGAATCAGAAGACTTGAGTTTTGGTTATAGTTTTTATACTTATAAGGGAAGTTTGCTTCTTACCTCTCTTTGCTGACCTCCATCGGTCCTCAGAGCTCCTCTGTAGCTAAGACAAGATATAAAACATTTAATACCTGAAATGTAGTTATACAATCATTTCAGAAAATTACTCCACTCATTCTTCTTCAAAGAGTAAATGCTATCTCTAATAGCTTTGGAAATTTTGATTAGAATGCTAATGGAAAACCATCCTTGCTTTATCTAGTTTATGCACACGAACACTTTCACAATAACGATTGCAATGAGCCACAACACAGATGACAATAGCAATTCTGTTCATCTGTCTGCCTCCATGGTGAGAGGGCCTTCTCCATGCTGGAGGTTGCTACTTTCAACCAGGGGTCTGAGGGACAGGTGCAGACCACCCATGGTCTCTCACATAAATCCTGACAGCTTCTTTGATTAAAAAAAATGCAAAGCCAGAGTTCTCCCTCTCCTCCCAGCTCAGCTCCAGCCTTCCTTCTCAGAGGTTACTTTTGAGGTTATCAGGAGCTCTCATCTCTGGGTGGTGCCCGTGGGATCTACCATCTTGGTTTGACCCGAGGCTTTCATGAAATGATCAGAGACTTGAATTGTAGCACAGTGAGTATCGGATCCACAGTAGTTAAGTGCTTATGTTTTTTTGTTTTGCTTTTGAATGTCAACTATAGATTGACTTTTTAAAGTTTCAGTTTTTCTTTGAAATTATTCCTTAAGTTGTCAGTAGAATTGTTTGGGTTGTACAGTAGGACTAGAAAGTTATCTTTATTCTTCTTATACCAGCTCATTTGGTTGCTCTTTGAGTACCATCCTGTCACTCTTCAGTAGAAGATGACAGGCTTCCCAACCTGAACAGTCAGAATTTGAGCATCTGATTCCAAAATTATATCTATAGAGATCCCTGAAATGAAAAGCTTGAGGTCAGGGAGGCTGTGAAGAATTCCTTTCATCCTAAGGGTATGAAGTGTCAAAGTGATGCTTAGGAATGAGTTCACTTTCCAGGTAACCAGTAAATTGCTTTGGTAGATACTGCTCTAAGAGTGAAAAGTCTGTCTTTGCCTGTACAGAAGGCAGTGAGGTAGGAGAGTGGACAGGTCTGCAGCATAGCTGCCCAGGGGTCTTCAGTACACTGGTGCTCTCCTGGCCACCTCACCAACTCTGCCCAGAAGAAGTCACCATATAAAGGTGGTGTGGTGGCCACTGGGAGAGAGGGAGAGAGATAGAGAAAATAAAGTCATTCGAGCCTGAAAAATCAAATCAGTCTTTAAGTGATAACAGTTCTTCCACCAGGAATCTCCTGTGTGATCACTGCAGTTTCCTCTGGCTTCATTTTTAGCCACTTCCCCACTTGTACTCAATATTTCAGCCCCAGAAAATACATTTGTATATTGGAGGCCAATTTCCTCTGACTACTTAGAAAGGGGGATATTGATGACTAAAAAACAAAAGAAGACAAATAGAGACATGCATAATTTCAAAGTATATGAGGGGTCCTGGGAGGTCAGTGCCTCAGACTAGCCAGTATTTATTGGGTGCACAGATAATGGGAGAGAGTATAGAGTGACTTAGGCAGTGGCTGATGATCTTATGTTTGATCCTGTGTTGATGCAATCTCAGGGGGGAGGGTGGAAAGAAAAGCATTCCCACACTGTAGGAAGGATGACTGAGCTGCTGATGGGCTCCTCCCTCCCCACTGGAGACTCTTCTCTTGCATTACTACTGGCTTCTCGAGGAACCGGGATGTCTTCAGCTGATGCTGTCTTGCTTTTGAATCTCACAGTATCACAGCCCACTGTGGCCTCCACTGTAACTAAAGGCAAAATAGGGTTAGGCTTTCTCATGCCATAGCCTGCTCTTGGGCAAGGCAGTGTTGGGCCTTAGAGAGCTATAGTCATACTTAGGTTATAAAATGATTTTTTCCCCAAAATTTATGTAAAAATGCTCTTAACACTTGTAGGTACAAAGATATCTTTTAATTTCCCATGTGCCCCTGTTGCCCAGTCTTCTTGAACAACTGTATTTCCTTCTCCCCTCCCATTTCACCTGAGGGAGGTGACCTCTGGCCTCCCAAGCATGTTGGGCTCTGAGGCTAATCAATTCTCTTATAATTGTCTGGCAATGGACATTTTTCCTGCATTGGTCTTTAAAATTGTTTAGAACAGAAATAGCATCACATTTGTAGTCAGATTTCCAGTACCCAGAACACAGCTTATCAATATTAGTAGCCTTCTGACTCTCAAAGACTGTAGAGGACTACAGATGAGAGGTTGCTCATCTAGTGTAAGCAAAGGGTAGGATCAGAAAAGGATTTGTGTGGAACCCAGGCTGAACGTGGGGCAGTGAGGTCTTCTACACACTGCTGTCAGTGTAGGGAGATGAGCTTATAGAACAGCAATGTAGTGTCCACCTGATTAGAATCTGCTTGTAACAGAATGTGGTACCCTGTCTAGAAAGAATCATGTCTGTACAAGGGCACTAGTTTTGCAGGTCAAATCATCTATGGTTTTGAATTTTGCTGTGCAACTTACTAGTACCTGGGCAAGTTACATCTCTGAGTCTTAGTTACCTTATTTGTGGAAGACTTTCTAGGAATTTTGTAAGGTTGAGTGAAAGAACACATATGAAGCACCTGGCTTGCTGGAGGGGTTATTAGTTTCCCCACTTTCTCTTCTCCTTTCCATGGTGGAGGGAAAGACCTGGTCATAGCTCCCTGCTAAGTAACAGTCATCAGGGGAGATGTACAACTTGCAGTTTTAAGCCTGACAAGAACCTTCCTTGGAGGAAAGAAAGTTTCTTTGCAGATGTGAGAGAGCCTGTCAGACTTTGGGCAGGTGAATAGATGTGCCGAGTGGAGCCGTGTAATAGATATACCGGAATTGTGAGTGTATTCTCTGCCCTTAGACAAAGAACTGTCTCTGGTAGTTTACAGTGAGGAAAATATATGGACCAGAGACCCAATCTTCTTGGGGTAAAGAAAGACTAGCACTTTAGGAAGCAAAAATAAGTTTTAAAAAAGTTAATTCAGACTGGTTACTATATGTCCAGGTTAGTACTCTTCTCTCCGATGGTGTCTGTGACTCTGGGGTCTGCAGGGTCAAACACTGCTGTATAGGATCACTCAAATATTCATGGAAAGAGGGCTGGGACTTCTGAATTTTATCTTTAATTAGAATTTTTAGGCATCATTTTGTCCTGGTTTGAGGCTATGTCCAGCCTCCTCCCAACTTCTTAGAGTTTTATGGATAAAAAAAGAGATAAATTTATCAAAATATCACAAGACTATCACTAGGGTATGCCGGTGATCACCCCTTGGTATATCTCTTTCACAGTACTCCCAGACTTCTAACAAAAACTTTGGTGCCAGTAAAGTCAGACTATGATGTGTGCTAGTGACAGATCTCTGTCCAAGCCTGGCCTCTAAAAGGTGTGACCCTACGTACAGCCATTATTTTTTCTCTCTGGTCTCTGCTCTGTACTAGCCAGTTGGACAAAGCAACTGAAGAGCAGGAGTAGAGATGAATGAAAAGAGAGGGTTGTGCTTGTGTTTCCTCCGGGATAGGGTGTGGCTCGCAGGACATTCAGAGCTGCTGCCTTCAGTAAGTGATTCTTTCCCATAGACTATTTTATTTGGGCTCAGAATGCTCAAATGGCTGGGATTGCTTTGTTTTACTGAACTGTCTGGGCCTCACTGGTCATTTTAAAGCAAACATGAGATATTTTTGGAAATCAGTGAGGAATGTCAGTGGACGTCAAGGAAAATCCAGTGTCACTTGTCTGTAAAAGAGATTTTGGCTGCTAATTTTCCATCTGCGACTCACTTACCGAGCTGGGGGACATAGAGTGAAACAGTTGCTGAGCAAAACAGCATAGAAGCAAGTTGAGATTTTGAGTTGTAATTCTGCTCTCTACTGTCTTGGGACCTTGGGATATAAATAAATAAACTTCTCCATATCCTCATAAGTGAAATAAATAGGGCACAGATAGGTACATATCGCATCTTTTCTCTGGTATGAGAAAATAAAGATGTAAATGAGTCCTAGCATTGTATGTTATATATTGTGAAATAGAAAATGCTCAATGGAAAATAGGGTGAAGGGGGAAAATGTTGAGATTGCAACAAAAAAGTAAGGAAACAAATTTTATGTATATGGGGGGGTGGTAGGGTGGGTAGGGCTATGGGAAAAAATGAGAATTAAGTTGTATCTTATACTGGTACAAATCCCCATTATGGAGTGCAATCATGATGTGTACATTTAATGTACCAATAAAGATAACAAAACAAAACAAAACAAAAAACCAAACTTCTCCATATTTAGCTGCCACTCACTGACTGGTCTCTTTAGGATGTTTTCCTGGCTCCCATCACCCAACTCATAGTGATCTAAGTCCAGTCTAGAGTTTCCTCCTAAAACATTCCCATAATTATTACAGTCAAGTATCTGTCTTGGTCCCACATGTGTCTGATTTGATTCATCAGTGAGACCTTAACCCGTATTACAGTATAAACTCTGGATAGGAGAAGGCTTATGCAAGTTGCCTTGGCTTCTACTCTTGACATGGCCTGTGGTGCATGGATGACACTCAATGTACACTGTTGCATACAGAAATGAATCATGCCACTTCTACATGCTGGCATTTATGCATAGTTAAGCACTGGACTAGTTTAACCTTCCTGCTAACCTTTTCTTTTGCGATTATCCTTCAAGAACTACATGAAGAGACTGGAGGTTCTAGTTTAGGTGATGAGGTGGTTGGAACAGACTCTGAAATATTCCTTTAGCTCTACTACATGTTTTGTTTTTGTTTTTAGTTTTTTGAGACAAGGCCTCACTTTGTAGTTCAGGCTGACCCTGAACTCACTGTGTAGTCCAGGCTGGCTTTGAACTCTCAGCATTTCTGCTGCCTCTGCCTCTCAAGTACTGGGATTACAGGAGTGAGCCACCACACCTGGCATTGTGATATGTGGTACTGGGTATCAAACTGAGGACCTTGCACTTGCCAGGGAGACCCCAGAACCACTGAGCTAAATCCTTGGCCATACCACATGTTTTGTTTTGACTCCTGCAAACTACTACCAGCTCATGGACGGTACTTGCCCAAGTCAATGCATAGCTCTCTAAATCTTTATTCTTTCTTCCCTCAAACTTTCCTCTATCTTTGGCAGTAGCCAGTTTTGAAAATAGAAGAAAGATAATTAGTCTTATTGAGTACTCTTGCATGGAATAATAAATGACAGAATCAGAGAGCTGAGTGACAAAGGCACATTTTTCTACTGCATGTAACATAGCACTGGTCTTTGAATTCTGGCTCTAGGAAGGAATATAGAATATTTCCTCACTGGTCAAGAATACAGCAAGGATTCCAGAGTTGCACATGTCCTGAAGGACACTGTGCTCTCTTTCTTGACACTCAGCAACCTTGGGGATACGACCCCGATGAGCACAAGTGTCCTAGGGAAGAGCAATCCCCAAGAGAAGTAAAAACTCACCAACACTCACGGAGTCAATGCTTGCCCTACCATAACTAAGACTTTGAAATCTGACCTTAGTGGCCAGTTTTACAAAAGATCTTTCCCAAATTCTTTATCCTAAAAACAGCCTCTTATTTGTGCTCTCCTAATGGTCCTGGGTGCCCCAGGACTGATAAGCCCATATGCTAGGTATAAATGAGGAAGCCAGCAAGACAGCAGGGGATTTAGGTTTCCCTTGAAGAATAAACATGAGATTTGAAGCAGCAGGAGACCTTGTACCTTCAGAAAAGAAATGGGTTAGCAGTGCTTCGTTCACACCAAGCAATTTCCATGGGTGGTGCCTTGCATAAGCAAAGGTCAGTGTAGAAACCTTTTTGTAGAGCCTTTACCCTTCTGTGGTAAAGCAGAAATTCATCTGACACTTATCTGTCATAAGGTCAAATTTAATTTCATTTATTGTCTTTTCATTGGAAGACAGGAACTTGACTACAGGTCACCTAGTATGCCTGCCATGCTGATAGAAGTAATTTATTACTTATAATTATGCTCAGAAATAGCTTTAATTTTATCTCTGGATCTACATTTATAAATTATCCCACTATTCTACCTATTTAATGAATGGTGCCACTGTTTTATTAGACTATCTCACAAAGTCCACTTGCTTGTTTTGCAAGGGTCAAAAATTACTTCCTTATTGTTCTTTCTATGTAAGAAGCCCTTAATAATTTATCAGCATTCAATGATAAAGGTCTTGAAGGTCTTCTGAACTGTATTTCTCAGAATTTCTTTCGATATTTAGTTCCCACCACAAGAGATATTAATGTAGACAATAGTGCTTAATTGTTCAAGAGACTGATTTGTTTCTTGACAACAACTTCGTAATGATTGAAGCCATCTTAACCCAAGGGAAACATAGTGATTATCGTCACAATATGACTGTCAACCACAAGGTAGTTAATACTCACCAAGTGCTTCCTGTATGTCAAGTGTTGCTCTGCAGTACTTGACATCTGATAGCTCACTTGATTCCTGCAAAAATCCTTTATGGAAAGTATATGTTTATCAATATTTTATAGAAGAGCAAAGTGAGACAAGGAATTGGCTAAAGGTCATATAGTTAGTAAGTTAATAAGTAGTAGTTCGGTTTTCAAGTCTGAATTTGAGCTCAGTCACTTTAATGTGTTATCTACTCCATCCATCCATCATTTATTTCTAATCATGTATTTATTTTACTGTATATGATATACAGATACTTCATTATTTTAAGCCTTTAAAAATGTTGGTAAATTGTCAAAGATTTGTAATTAAGATGTTAATTGCTGGCCTTGATTTTGTGTTTGTGTCTAATTCATTTGTCACTTTAAATATCAGGGATTGTACTTTGATTTCTAGGTGGAAGATTCATGTAATTCAATGGAATTTAATTTTCACTTCTCATGGTTTAACAAGATAAAAGTGAGAAAGTGCTACCTGCTGAATACATTTTATTATTTGAGAAGTGCTTATTTTATATCTGTGTATTCCCACAGCACTCAGTATATCAATTTGCAAATCATGAGAGCCTCTTAGTTCTGAATGAATGAATTGATGAATACACCGGGCAAGTTCAAGATGACAGTGAGTGCCCTGTGTCTTGTTGGAAGACGGAACTTCCTGTGTTGGGCCACTTGAGGCTTACAGTTTTTGCTCTTCACGGTGCATGCATCAAGCGGTAGTAAATGGCTTTGTCTCTTGGCCATATGTGCTATGGTTAAGGTACTGGAGGATGACTTTCCACAGACACATGGTAATGCTCTGGTGCCATGGTGTCAATGAATTTATAGGTGCGCTTTGGGCATCTTTGTGTAGATTCCAGTACAGTCATAATTCCCATCAGGAATTATGCTACGTTGGCACTGGAACTTCACCTCCATTCTAATCATGGCAGCCACACAAGAAGATTGTACGATTTTAGCCCTACAGCAATCATCTCAGGAAGAGAAAGGGTAAGAAATAGGCAGTGTGAAGGGAAAATACTCTTTTACCTGGAGGCTGTTCACAGAGGAGGGACAGCCTGTCCAATGGTGAGTCTGCAGTTCTTCTCAGCGCTGAGCCCCGCACAACCTGCTTTGCATGCACAGTACCGGCGGGCCACCTTATCTACCACAGCCACGTGGCTGCTTCACTGCTACAGTATAAAGGAAAGAGGTCCTTAGGGGTGGTTGGTGCCTGTGCTATCTGAAGACACACTCAAATATGTTTAGAGGCGGTAATCCAACAGGCCCCTTCAGAGGAGGCTCGGGTGTCCCTCCGTCACTCGGGGCTTGTGTTCGCAGCATATGGTGCCGTTCTCTTATCAGTCCCAGGCGGCTCATTCTCTGAAAGGAAGCAAAGAGGAAGGTGGTCTTTTGTTGAAAGCCACTTGGGGGAGGTCACGATCTCTTGGGTCCTTGTTCCTAAATTTCAGCTATCTCAGGTGCACAGAAGGATGAGTAACGGGAGGAAGAATCACTTTGCTGAATACACTGTGGCTTCTGTTGCTTGGCTGGCAGTTTCTGGTTCTGGAACTTAGTTTTCAGAAGCCAGGTAGAGAGGAAGTAATTTGTTCATTTTTAATTAATCAATCAACCATGTGTTTGGGAAATGTTTATTGAGAGCAAACTGTATACAAGCTTTCTGCCAAGGGCTGAGCATACAGTGGAAGCAACGAGCAGCCCAAGTTTCCTCCATTGTGGAGTTTAAAGTCTGCTGCTGCTGTTTACCTTGAGGCAGGAGCAAAGGCACAGCTTATCAGCTAAAGCACTCAAGGGTGCCTGGGGCGAGGGGAGGTGTCTGGAGGCCTTTCCTCAATCTACCCACCTGGTTGTGAGCTCACCATGAAATCCTAGCCTGGAATTTTTCCTGTCAACCCTTCCAAGAGTCAGAGAGCTGCTTTTCTGCCTGTCTTCCTTTATAGGCACTCTCCCACCAAGAAGCCATTCTATTTGTTGACAGTTAAAATTCTGGAGTTCCTGACTTAGCACTGTTATCATTCTATTCTTGGAGTAGAATTGGCTTGGCTCTGAGCATTCCCACAGAGAGGTTGTGGCTCTCTTCATGTATACAAAGACTGCAGAGCCAGGACAATTAAATTTAGGATAACTCATATAGATAGATAATAAGGTATCTATAAGGTCTATCTAATTTTGAGAATTCTCTATTACTTTTTTTCTCAAATTCTCTACACTCAGCTCCACACTTGCTTCCTCTCCCTCCCAAGATCCTTTGTCTTTTTGCAACATGCTTGCATGAGCATCTTTAATCGGATAATAGTGGGTAAAGAAATAAGGGGACACCTACTCCAGGATGTTTGTCTTAATATAATACAGAACAAAGTTAGGGACAGCTTATGTCACACAGACACAAGCACGAGTGGAGGTGGAAGGCTGATAGTATGCTCGAGGGTGCGCCCCCTTCAGGGAGGATGGTGTAACACAAGTGGCCAGCGGGTCTGCTACAGCTTTAGCTATGACAGGGTTGGGGATATTTGGGACAGCGAAACTGTGTGGAAAGGTGTATGTGTGCCAGCTGTGGACCCACAACTCTTAAGAAACCTTTTCCTGGTGCTGGGGGAATGACCCAGTAAAAGGCATAGAGCTATCACCAAATAAGGAGGTCAAGGGTTTATGAAAGATTTTCTCCAAATCTTTGTTTCCTTGTCCAGCCTGAAGGGTGGGGAGAACAAAAAAGAAACAGAGAATTGATAGAAGGAAAAGAATGTGGATGATCAGCTTATATTTCAGAAACAATTATCAAATAGTTACAGATGTAGTAATTGGGTGCTTATTTATACAACCGGCTTTATAAATAAGAGGAGCAAGCAGCCAAATATGTATTGGGTCACTTTTGAGGGCTCCAAGAAGACCCTGACCCCAAATCTTCTCTATTTGTGCCTGGAATTCTGCTACTGGAGATAAATCTTTGGGTCAGAGAAATCTAAAAATATTCCTAGAAGAATTGACACATTAAGTCCAATGCAGTAAAAAATGAGTAAGGATTAATTTCTTATGGCAAGGCCTTGAGGTATTGTCTCTGCATAATCTTCCAGCATAGAATCAGGATGCCAGAAAAGATAATGTCTCCTTTCCCTGTCACTGCACATATAATTCATCTGTTTTTGAGTTATTTCTTGGATATGTTTCCTCCTTCTCGGTTCTTCTTTCCGATCCTTCCAATGCCCACTCAGTTTTTTGTGTTAACTTAGTTTGTAACCTTACTGCTTTCAGTCAGACTAATCTTCCTGTCTGTAGCTATATTTCCCAAACAAATGCTAGAAGCATTTCTTTTTTCATATACTGATGCTCCACAGAACAGAATATCTGTGCCTTAGCCTGGCCCACAGACTAGTCTCAGAGTGGACACACTCAGCACCCTAGCCAGGCCCTGGGTCCACGGACGCAGGCTGAACACTGTCCTCCCAGTGAGTCTCTGTACTTTGTTGGCTTAGGCTGCACTCCCTCAGCTGCCCGCATTCTTCCCCACTCCTTCCATTCATCAAAATCATTCATCCTTTAAGTCTCTTCACTAGAACTTCCACGAGGGAGAATTTCCTCATCCGCCTGAGCCAAGCTAATTTCTCTTGCCTTTGAGCAACTATGCATTGTGCTCTGAATAACATTTATCACGGTTTGACTCTAGAAATGAGCGATACGAAGGTCTGTGTAAGTCTTCCTTTGGAAAATACACGCCCTTCCATTTTCTCCCTGCTAAGAAGGTCGGTCTCTACAGGGTAAATTTCCTAAAGAATTGATCTGCAAGAGGCCCCCAGGGGGCGCTGTGCAAGGCACAGCTGATACATCTCAGTCTCCCCTCAGCCCTGTGTGAACAAACTGGGCAGAAGTTGAAGGAAAAACTCTCCAGTTGGATAATTTCTGATGAATGAACCAAAGGACCTGGTTCACATCACTAGCAATATTTTGGGTTCACAATCCTTAGTGGGGTTCATGGTGCTCAAGGTAGCATGATAAATCATTTCCCTAGGGAGGACCCCAAAGTGCCAAGATTGGAAGGATTGATTAAGATTTCCTGATGTGTCAGCGGGGCATAAAAAATCAAATTGACTGGTAAACAACCAAGGTTGCTCAGCTCTGGCGTAGTAAGAAGAGATTGTGATTTCAATGTAAGCAATTTTAGACACTTCTCACCTGGGCCAAGGGGAGTGCCAAGGCCAACGCTGAAAACTTGGGCAGGGTTTTGGGCTTTTCAAAATCACCAGGCTTGAGGGTGCATGGCCTGGCATCACTGTCAAACCTAGATATCGTGCTTGGCACCAAGGCCTCAGGCAACATCCACCCACCAGAGACCCGGACCTGGAAATCAGAGCCTGAGGCAGGGCTGTGTTTGTATTCCCTGCCTCCAGAGTCTTGCATGCTGGCTGTCAGTTTCCGCTTTCATGGAAATTTCCATTCATTGTTTTTTTGTAGGTACAGAGCAGAGATTTTGCCCTAGAGGTCTGTCCCTTAATCACACTAAGACATCTGCAGAGAGCCACATGTAAGACATACTTAATGTATGAGTGACTTGAGATCCATGGACAGTGATGGGAAAATGCTGTTTTTGAATGATTTTTTTTTCAATCTTTGTTTTCAAGGAAGGCATCAAAGGACATATTTTTAAATATCATTTTTTTATGAAGAAGAAGAGGACCTTCTTCTCGGAGGATTTAGGTTTAAGCTGTAAGAGAAATTTAAATGAGAATTTTTAAAAATAAGAGACATATCATATAAAAGCAGCATTTTCTTTTTCTTTCGGCAGAACTGCTCCTTGAAGACTGCTGACTGTCAGGACGCTGTAGCTGGAGCAAAGACTTTGAATGAAATTTAGTTCAGTCTTCTGTTGTAGAGAATGAGTTTATTTACATTTCTGGGGATTGTGAAGTCATCATGAAGTTGAACACGGATGTTGCACACTGAGATGGTTAGTATTCTGTTAAAAAAATTAAATGGCATTTTTAAAATGTAAGGATGAGTGGCATATTTTTCCCCAGTGTAATTTTGTCAAGGATAGTGATGTCCCACCTACAGTATTGTCACACCTAATAATTCAGTTCAACGCAGTGTTTACTTGTAGAGGTCATGAGACTCAGACTCCCCTGAGATGGTAGGAGGCAGAGCAAGGCTTCTCCGGAGGAAATCTCCCCTCCCCCCTGTCAGTCACCCCAGGTTAGGAAAAGAGCCAGCCTTTTACTTAGTAGAAAAGACCTTTTCTACTTTTGGTAGGTGGAGATGCGGCAATGCTAACCGGTATTTACTGGGGACATTGAGCAGCTCACTGCTATATGGAAGCTTGTGGGGAGACAGAGAGAGTCTCATTTGGGGTTTGAATGTTTCAAAATATGCACAGCATGAGCTGGATATGGTGATGGACACCTGTAATCAGCACTCCAGAGGATGAGACAGGAGGATTGCCAGGAATCTGAGGCCAACCTGGGTTACCTGGTGAGTTGGAAGTCAGTCTGAATTGCACAATGAAACCATGTCTCAAATAGATATATGTGCACTATTTTTCCTCTTTGATTATTTAGCCAGGTTTCCATCACTGAGAGAGTAGCCTATGTTTACGATGTCACAGAACTCATTGCAGTGAGGGGAGGGGAAAGCATCCGCTAGAGGAGTCTTATGAGGTGACACCATCTAGCTCAGTGGGGATGTCAAACTCTGTACAGACCCAATATATGGTGTGAAATTCTCACTGGTTATCTGAGGGGCAGGAGAGGGCCCCATATTCCATGCAATGAGGCTGGAAGTTATCTTAAGTTAGATGCTAATAAAACAGTGTGTATGATAATTCACAGGCTGGTGGGGTCTGAGGATGCATGGGTGACATAAAGGGGCTTCACAGAAATGAGACATATGAAAGTCTGGATGCTGTGTTTGAAATAACATTTGTGTAGTGACTACCACTGGTGTTACCTAACAGCCTGGCTGTCTCCAAGAATAAAAGATCAAAGCAATGAACAATGGCTTAAACTTCGGGTGACATAAAAGGAAAAACAAAAACAGATATGAAACTGAATGATTCCATTTTATACATATCTATTCATCCATCCATCCATCCATCCATCCATGCATGCATGCAATATTGGTCGCTAAGTTCATGCTTAGGCACAGGAATGTGGAGTTTACTCAGACATTACCCTCCAGTTGTTTATGTCTGTGTGGATGAGGACAGTGACTCTGTACCCCCCATCAGGACGCAGATTGATGACGTGATTAGGTGAGCTTCCCTCCCATTCTTTCCCAGGGAGCCAGATCTACTCCCAGTGAATTTGCTTTTATTCTGTGATTCCAGCTATGGGAGAGGCATTGCAGTAAGCTGGCTGTACTATGCGCTTGGGGTGCTCCAAGGGTCCTTGGCTCTCACCACGCGACTGGACTCTGAAATGATAAGGCGACGTGGGGACAAAGATGGAGCAGAGAGCCTGGTGATTTGGCCAGTCCAGCATTGCCCTCCAGTGGTCAAATGCAGGAATATGAGGACTGATGAATTCCTGGGCTGAAGTCGTGAGAGGACTGTGGATTAACGTGGGGCCCCAGAATGACTCCCCTAGACAGACACGTTAGGACAACAGAACTGGAAGCCATAGCTGAGAAATGAAAATGAAGACAGACTCATTAATAACCTGATACTCTGGGAGGTAATAGGTAGAAAGAAACAGAAACAAACACAATATGCTTTCCCAATTTGTATTTTCTTAGGAGAAACTGCAGTTGGTTGGTAAGATGACCAGGCTGCCTGGGGGACTGGAAAATGTGGTGGCTGGATGGGGTGAGCGGTGACCTGGAGCGGACACGCCGCCTTCTCAGTCCATCCATGTGAAGGCTCTAAGGAGAGTCTCACCCAGAATTAGTACCCTCAGGGCAGCCCTGGAAAGAGCACAGATTTGAACTGAAATGCGCTGTAGACTTTTGTGGACACTGAACTTTTTTTCCTGTTAGGTTTGCCAAAGAGTCTAGTCCCTAAGAAGGGAAGTTTGCATCCATCCTGGGACTGAAATGATTTTGGAGTTCTCTGTCTCGCATGTGGGTGGTTCATGAACTTGGCTTTGGCAAGAAGCTTCTGCTACTATCAGAAGTCTCCTGGCTCCTCACACACAACTGGGTCAATGTCAATGGAAGATGCTCAGCACAGCAGGACACCATCCTGGCTCCCAGACTGGAGATCCGTGAGTCAAGGCTGAGGTAGCGTTGGCAGCCAGTCTGCTCTTGGCACCGTCTGCCATGAGTGCAATGTCTGCCTCTTGCCTTCTGTGTCACCTTAGCACATGGTGCCCACGAGATTCATCAGCGCTCTCCTCCTAGGGGCGGGGAGCAGGGAGTCACCCCGCCTGAACCCTCCCTCGCCTGAGTCCTTCCAGGTGACCCATAACTTGGCTCCCCGAGTCTTCTACAAGCTCGAGATTATTCCCATCCCTGTCCTTGATGCTTTCCTACTCTGTCTGCCTTCCTGAAAAGAAAAAGTCAGTGAAACTTCTTGACCAAGTTTAGAAATAAAACAGACTGGCCAGTTCTGAAGCCGGATACCTAATGCGTGATGCATAAAAGGTCAAATTGTTCACACGGTGGCCCGTGAAATTCAAGAAGCTGAAACCAGACTCGAACAGGCCCCGACATGGTAACAACTCAAGGTGAACGAAGGACAGGAGGCCTGAGAGTAAGACGATGGAGAAAAAGGAAAATGTAGTGATGGAAACTGTGTAAGTCTGTGGCTAAACCTAAGCCTTACGAGCTGAGAGCTGTGTCTTTTCTCTGCTGTCTCATTACTCTTGTAATGAGTAATGAGTATCAAGCGACCACTTGATAATAAGCATATCGATCCATGGCACAGTGGGTAAGAGATCATGCTTTGGGATCCAACAGTCTGGAATACGTGCTGCTGTATTTTAATTGTTCAGTCTTAAGAAAGTGTTTTAGGCTTTCTGAGTCTCAGGCTTTCCATCTGTTAAATGGGCGCAGTAATACCGCTCCCACTCCACACACCCAAAAAGCTGGTGAGAATGAGAGATAACGCTGCGCAGCAAGCCTGGGCATCCTGCCTGGCATGTGGTCAGCGCAGCGTAAATGGAAGCTGCTTATGCTATTTCCATCACGAGGGTGTGCAGACCCCAAGGGTTCATGGGAGTTCTTCTGTGTAAGCCAAACTTAGCTGCAGAATAAGATCATTTCACTTCAGAAAGGGAATATGTAGTTTTTTGTTTGGTTTTTGCAGTGCAGGGGATAAAACCTAAGGTCTCACACATGAGAGAAAATCTCCTTAGTATTGGCCTGCATCCTTAGCCCAGAAAGGGAACAGTGATGAGTTCAAACAGGCCATTTTCCTTTTTGCCCAGTGTCATTTACTTCTGTAAATGATAGAAGCATCTTCCATTGACATCGACCCAGTTGTGTGTGAGGAGCCAGGAGACTTCTGATAGTAGCAGAAGCTTCTTGCCAAATGACCAACATACTCATGAAGCCTGGGTAGGATGGGCAAGCCCTCTGTGTGTGAATAAGACTTCCCCTGAAGTGGGCAGGAGGTGGTGATGGCTGACCCCCCATCTGCTGCGAGCCAGGTTCTCGCCTGACCACCACTACCTTCGCTCTGGTACTTGTGACTGCTCCACTCTTGGGAGCCACCGACATAAAAGAGACTCCGAGGCTTTGTGTTCAACCATCATTGAGAGCCTATTAGGAGAACAAGGTACCATGTAGCCACTTGAAAGGCTGAGAGTCCAGAAATGGGCTTTGCACAGGGAAACCCTCCTGCCCGGCTGACAGGGGCCAGGTCTGTGACTCTGAAGCAATCGGCACAGATGCTGAGCAAGGGGGTGCATCCATTTTGTGCTCAATAAAACAACTTTTACTCGGGGATGTGAGTTGTTATCCCCTTGGGAAGGGTGAAGGGATAGAAACAGGCTGTAATTTCTTGGAGAATCTAATTCCCCTGTAGATAGAGACAGAGAGAGGGAGAGAGAGAGAGAGAGAGAGAGAGAGATGAAAGGGAGCTCTGTTATCCTAGGAAGTCCTAGGTAATTACCCAACCCGAATTTCTCCGGGAGTTTCCGGATGGCGCCAGATGTGTGCAAGCCCCTGTGTACCGCCCCACAGAGCCAGCGTCCAGAGTCCATCCCTCCTCCCGGCAGCGCCTCATGTCTGGGAACACATCAAAGGAGGTTTGATATTCATAACCGCTGTGAGTCATTTTCACAGGGAGCTGCAGGGAGCTGCCTGCACCACTGCAAGCCGCACTCAGCCCTTTGTAGGAGCAGCCGAGCCGAGCCAGGCCCCCATCACGGAGGAGAGTAGATTCCTCCCGGGAGCCCTGAATTTGCCCCCAGACCCCTGTGCAGAATATAATAGGCCCTTTTATTGAGAAATAATTATTAAAACATCTTCCAGTCTTGGACTAGGCATCTCCACCACCCACAAGGACAGTTCTGCTTGGTCTTTCCACAGAAACGTGGTCACCTCCAGGCCCCACTGTGGTGTCAATGGCATCCGAGGCCTCCCTGCTCGCCTCACTCGGAGGACAAAGGACCTCAATAAGACTCCAGCCAAGACCACATTTCTTCTCCACTGAAGCAGGAAATTCTGCTTGCTCCCGTGGAGCTCAGCTATTGTTGGCAAAGCGTCCTGTGGGATAGACACTCTCTAAAGGCTGGCAGCGGTTTGGGAAATTAAAGCTGCAGGACCGTAGAGTTGGAAGGAGCCGTAGTCATCATCTAGTTCTGGCCCCTCAAGTTATGGATGATAAATGAGGTGCGGGAGGCTAAGTGAATGGTCTGAGGCCTGCAGACAAGTGAGGATTTCTAGCACCCGGAGCCATGTTCTAAAAGAGGAGGCACATAGCGGGGGGATGAGTCTTGCTGTCACTCTTGCACAGAGGCCATAGCAGAGGCGAGGCTTCCTCTCCGGTGTGCACCTCAGGCTCTCGGTGGGAAAATGGCTGTATTATTTGCCTTTATTTTCAAGATTGTGGAGGTGTTTCACAAGTGATTCTGAGAAGTTCAGGGTTTTGGAATTAATGAGTCTCTCATAGGCTCACGAGGGTTCCCTGGACTACATAACCCGGTCTCACTACAGTCTCAAGAAGGCCCTGAGTTTGTAAGGAAGGCAGATGTAAGACAGGAATGGGCCGGATGCGGTGGGGGTGGGCAGGCGACCGGACTAAAGCACACCGCAGGGTAGAGCCTACCTGCTCCAGGCTTGGCAAAGCTTTGTCCCCCAATGACGATGTTTCCTGCAATCAGCAGGACAGGACAGACTCCCTGCTCTCCCGAAGTGCTTGGAGGCCTTGATGTCCCATCCCACGTATCCAAACCGATTCTAGCAGTGTTGCCTGCCTCTCTTCGACTCTGCAGAAAGGCAAGTGTGGCTCTCTTGTGATGGCCCCGAGTTCCCTCCCACATTTGAGGTTTGTGGTGAAGGGTCAGACCACAGAGCAGTCTGGCAGACGTAGGTGCTGGATAAACGAGGCCCCGAGGACTGTCAGGGAGACCAGAGAGCGGCGGACGGCTGAGAGGAAGGAGTCTGGGAGCAGAAGCGACTGGGGGCCCCCGCCAAGCAGCCCCCACTGGACTGCCCGTGTCTGCTTGCAGCTTGCCCGCACCCGGCAAGGCAGCATCCTGCAGCGCAGAGGCCCAGCTCCCTACAGAAGCCTTCGCACCCTCTTAGGGCTGTTACCACCTTGTCAGCGACAGTACTCGGAGACATAAAGGACAACTGCGTGGTGCAGAGAATGACTAGTTAGGCGCCGCCCGTTTAATAACTAGAGAAATATTGCGATGCGGTATCTCTCCATATGCTGCGGCATCTGCGCTTCGCATGTAAGGGGCTCATTTTCTTCACGTATCTCATTAAAGATGTAAAGCAAAATGGTGGGGCTTCAAACCCAACTCGCCCCCTGCAGCGCTCAGCTCACGTTCCTTACCATCTACTGCCATCTAGTGGCCACTTATAGTTCTGCACGGCCCTTTTCAGACTGGGAGCTGATGCTTTCGTTCCTGTGAAGGAGGAACAGGGGCCTTTACAGCAAAAATGCGGCTGTATGGGTCTCTCACAGCCCTTGTTTTCCGTTGAGGATGGGCACCACCCAGGCGGCCTTGGGACTGTCTGCTGGAGCCCGAGCACCTCTCTCCTCTGCAGAGTGTCTCCTCACATATCTACCCTCCCACCAGGCTTCCAAGGTGAAAGCTCTCCCACTAGGAAAGTCTCGCAAACATCCAAGGTGAATTCCTTGACTTGAGGACAGAGTCCTACACTCTTTCCGGAAATATCTCCGAATGGACTGAAGAGTCCTCCTTGTGTCGCTGACCCATTTCTGTACAAGTCTGAGCAGAAGCCCTGTCCCAGTTCAAGACCCGCGTTTTCCAGGACTGGCTAGTGTGACTCTGGGCCTGGGGCTCCGGACACAGCGGCACGGAGGGCTAAAGTCCCCAGAGCGGCGACAGGAGCACACAGGCCCCGCCTGTGCAGGGCTTTTGTGCGGGGCCCTGCGCTCAGCCTGGCTCCCAACAGAGAGATGGAAGCCTCGGGCGGCCCAGAGGCGCCCAGGGACGGTGCTTGTTGTGGCCAAACCGAGGGCTTCGTGTCCTTCTCTTGAAGCCTTGGCGAGTGCTCCCTGATTCCCTCGTCGTCCTTTCTCCGTGCGTACCCAGCCCTTGCTCGCACGGCAGCCGATGGCACGTTGCCAGTCTTAGGGCTCTTGCTCTGGGAGGAGGAAGCAAGGGAGGGTGATGCCCAGGCCAAGGCGGCGCGAACAGCTCCCAGCGGCCAGGCAGACCTCGGTGAAGAACTGCTCGCTGCAGCTACCACAGCCCGGGAAGGGCTCGGAGCACCTGAGGCATTTGAGGAGGTGAAATTCGGGGACTTGTGGCCTCCTAGGTCCCCAAGACCCCACGGAAGGACTCACCTCCAGCTGCCAGCTCTTTTCCTGGGTTGGGGAATACAGGGAAAATTTCCAGGACTTTATTGACTAAATTGCAATGGTTTTCTTCCCCTTATAAGTGCTATTGCTTATTCATTCACTGACACGTTCACTCATTTATTAATTCTGGAAATCTGTATAATACAAACAGCTGGATTATAGAGATAAATAAAAACAAAATATTTCTGAAGTTTTCACCACCAGCCTGACACAGAACTGGAGCTTCAAAGAGCAACTGTCTCCTCTTGTCTCCGACTTTAGATACTTCACTAGTTGAGTACCTCGATTCCTGGTTGTGGTTTAGCTCTTCCCACGTACTCCAGTGCGGTCTTCCTGCAGTCCCCCTGTGCCCTGGACTATGGAGGGGACTGGGCAGGCTTCTAGGCTTATGGTTGGAAGGGCTAGTCAGAAGACACAATTTTGGTCACGTGGAAATAGTCTACAAACAAATACCCTCCGATTTCATTTTGGCTAAATGTAAATAGACTTTTGTTTGCAATCATGTTTGATGTGTCTTGAGAGGAAGTAATTCTATTATTCCAAATTTTAAAAGTCTGTGCTGCTATGATAAAGATATTTACATTACATGACTACCGAGCTCAGTGAAAGGGCTGTTGGAGATCAGACAGTTGGAGGAAAGATTTTATGTAATTTAAATTTACACAGATTTGGTCTGCTCTTATGTTTGCTGACAAAAACAAGAAGATTTGATATCAAGTCCCCAGGAGTATAACCTTTACCAACAAAGCGCTTGATGAGAGAGAGCTCAGAAGTGTATGATATTGTTTATTTAGTCCTCAGAATATTTGTCGAGGAACAGAATTTGTTCAGTTGCACTGTAAATTAATGCACAACCTTTCATTACCTAGACGTGTCCCTTTCCTTCTGTTGTCATGTGGCTTTTTCTTTGTCAGAACTTTAGACTCTCTCTTTACCTCGTTCCTCTACTCGGAGCCCTGTTTTTGGTCTTAGCAAACCAAGTGTGCTAGACATTCCCTGGAGCCTTGTTTCTTTGCCCATTTTATTATTGGGGGTTTATATTCTGGGGACAATTGGCACCAGAGAATTTAGGCTTTAGCGTGGGTGCAGGACACAGGGCCCAGCTGCCCAGAGGCGTTAGCTGTGTCCTGGAGTTGGGCGGTTCCTTTGGTACCATCCTTACCACCGGTATGAACAGCCTTCCAATCCCTGTTTTCCTGGAGTCTAGGCACCTGGATGAACTCAACAGTCTGTGTTGTGGTTTTCTTTCTGCTCCTGAAAGTGTCACAGAAATGTTCTGCTGAATTTCACGGGCTTGTCGGGATGTCATATCAGTTCAAGCCTCACTTGGATTTGTGGGAACCACAGCTCTGAGCTTTCTACCTCTTCCCTTTATCCTGCCCTGTTATCACGGAGATTCAGAATTTAACCCTAAACTCACAAGCTAGGAAGTGGGAAAAGGAATTTAATTTTCCCTAAAGACCTACTATGGACCTTCAACTTTGCAATACTGCTTATTTAACTTTTGGAACCAGCCAATGTATGTATTAGATTTCCATTTTGTAAAAGAAGGAAACCTTGAGAGGTTAAACAGCTTTCCACATTTTTAGGGCTATTTAGTGCCAGAAGTATTTAATTGTTTCTCTAACTTTCTGGTAATTTCTGTGCCTACGCAGAGCAAAGAGGAAGGGTCAGTTCAGTCCTCCTTCCTCTACCCACCACCACGTGGAGGTAGGAGATTCTTCAGTGGCATTCCGTGGCCCTGGAGTTCCACTTGTGAAGCCCCACTTTGACCCTTCACATGGAAACCTCCTCATTATGGTCTCAACTTCCAATTTCAGCTGAACTGGCATCCAGGATCTGTAGCTTCACCTGGGTGGTGCAGCGTGCAGGAACAGTCTGGGCAGGCTTTCCAGAAACGTGCAAGTGTGTGTGTGCATGTGTGTGCATGTGCATGTGTGTGGTGCTGGGGACTGAATTCAGTGTCTTTCTACTGAGCTATCTCCCCACCCACTTCTTAATGTTTTATTTTGAGACAGGGTCTAGCAGCGTTGCTCAGGAGGAACTAGAACTTGCAGTTGTCTTTCCTTAACCTCCCAAGTGCCAGGGTTACAGGCACCACTACACCTGGTTTTATAGAGAGATTTTTTGTTTTAGTTTCCACTGAAAGAAAACATGGTCATCTGCGTAGGGCCCAAGCCTTCCTTAAGCAGTTCTCAGCCCCAGCTCTGCCTTCCTAATCTTGGTCCTTGGGTGGGACTCTTGACTTTTCTGGGGATCAGTTTTCTTGTTTCAGAAATAAAGGTTTGCTTTAGCAAAGGGCTAACCCATGTTATTAGCTGAAAACCACCCCCAGGAGTGTGGAAAGCAGAGCCCCTTCTGGAGGGATTAGCCTTCCCTGTCTCCTCCGGTTCCCTCCGGCAACACATTGCCCTTTACAATTTGCTTTCTTCTGTAGGCTGCTTGTAAGTGCTCAGCCTGATTTGATTTTCTTGTGTAAAAATGTTGGGGAGTCACAGAGAGCGTTCCTCTCAGGCTCTGAAGGCCCCTGGACTCAATCTGGATGACAAATAGAATTGAGTCTC